>OY482674.1:121078046-121270546 GCA_960531455.1 Urophora cardui
TTCATTTTTAATTCTATGGGAAGGTTTTTGAGATATCGGCAATTTACCGTTATTTGGCCAATGGGTACACTTAATCCAGTATAGCTCTTTAACACAGTAAGTTATCTTCTTTGGGGTGACACCATACGAAAGAAAATTAAATTTCCTTTTCACGGCTCCTATAACATTTTTCTCTAACTCTTATAGTTTCTGAAATATTGACGATTAAATTTTAATTTTTTCGATTTTTTACGATTTTTTGAAGAAAAAATTGACTTTGTCAGACAATATCTTTAAAACCAATGTCTTCACCTTCGGTTTTAATCTTTTACGTGAAGCTCCATTCCATTAGCAAAAAAATAAGCTATCAACGAAGAAAATCCATTGTAAAATGGAAAAGTTATAGGCGATCAAGTAAATACAGCCAAGTCGCACAATGCCTCTACACGGGTATATTTTATGCATGTTATACCCGTAAATGGGCTTGTATCTACCGCGCTGCCAATGTGCTGCTACTGCAGATGTGTAGGTATTGGTACAATATGCATAGAATGTACGCGTGCAGAGGCATTGCGCGACCTGGCTGTATTTACTTGATCGCCTATAACTTTTCCATTTTACAATGGATTTTCATCGTTGATAGCTTATTTTTTTGGTAATAGAATGGAGCTTCATGAAAAGGAGTAAAACCGAAGGTAAAAATATTGGTTTTAAAGATATTGCCTGACAAAGTCAATTTTTTCTTCAAAAAATCGAAAAAATTAAAATTTAATCGTCAATATTTCAGAAACTATAAGAGTTAGAGAAAAATGTTATAGGAGCCGTGAAAAGGAAATTTAATTTTATTTCGTTTGGTGTCACCCTAAGGAATATAACTCACTGTGTTAAAGAGATATACAGGATTAAGTGGACACATTGGCCAAATAACGGTAAATTGCCGATATCTCAAAAACCTTCCCATAGAATTAAAAATGAACCCGATTTTCGGAATCAGCGACCGATTTTACATATAGAAAGGATGGTTGCGTTCAGAGTATTTTTTGGCTGTAGAGCAGTGTTATTAATGAAATAATTCAATTATAAAAAATAATCGTGACTAATAGTCATTAAAAAATAATCAGAAATAACCACAATCAAAAGTTAATCAAATATTTTTTTTATTTGTATGATTATTTTATTGTCTTACATTAACTAGCCTGGAAATTAATAATCAATTAAATTAAAAAACTATAAAAAATAATCATGATTAATAGCCACTAAAAATAATCAGAAATAATCCTTTAATCAAAATTAATCAAATAAAGTTTTTAATTGCTTAATTATTTTTAATTATTTAAGCAATTAATTAATTATTTTTAATTTTTATGGTTATTTTAATTGTCGCACATTAATGAGGCAATAAATTAAATTAAAAAATTGAAAAAAAAAATATTCTTGATTAATACCCATTAAAAAATAATTAGAAATTATATAATCAAAATTAATAAAAAAAAATTTTTTTAATTGTTTGATTATTATTAAATTAATTAAATTTAAAAATTATAAAAAAAAAATAATCGTAATTATAGCCATTAAAAATATAATCATATAATCTAAGTTAATCAAATAATTTTTTTTTAATAATATGATTATTTTTAATTGCCTAATAATTTTTATTTGCTTGATTATTTTTAATTGTTCGATTAATCCTTTTTATATGAATATTTTTAATTTGTTTTTCTTTTTATTAAGATATTAAATAAAAATTATTAATCGATTAATTGATTAATCATGCAATTAAAGAAATCAGAAATAATTAACAGCAATCAAGTAATTGTTGTTAATCATGTAATTAAGAAAATAGAAAAAAATTAAAAAAAATCTCAAAATCATGCAATCAAAGTTTATGAATCGATTAATTAATGCACTTGTTTATTTAATTAATTATATCTAGAGTTAATAGTCTATTAAGCACATGTCTGAATACGATGTGATCTTGTTTCGTTTTAGTTTTGTTTTTGATTTGTTTTATACATACATATGTACATAGTTTTTCTCTTATCATTTCCTAATTCCTAATCATTTCCTAGTTCCTAATTTTATTCATGTGGATTTCATTATGCGCCTTATGTGTGTACATACATAAATAACGTTTAAAAAGATTAAGTAAATTTGTTTTTTTTATCACTTTTTCTTTCTCTTTTCTTCTTTCTCCACCCACAATACTCACCACTCTTATTCTGTCCATTACTCGTATACAACAAAATGAGCGCATGCAAATCGTGCGGCAGCGCCTCAGTCAATTCATCAATATTTGTTTCCTCCTGCAGAATGCATGTGGCCTGTTTCATGAAAGGATTTGTCAAATCCAAGCCCTCACTATCGCCATCGCCATCTCCGTCACCTACACCCTCCTCATATGTGGCCTCATTACTGCTGAATGCGCCATGCTCATAACCCCATTCATCCGCTTCTTGCGCTTGACCACTGCCGCCGTCACCGTCGCCGCCGCCACTGGCTCGTCGCGCTTGCATATGCTGTATCCAACGTGATATGGCCAATTCATCAAAGTGCGCTTGCTGACACACACAACCCGCTGGACATTGCAACATATCAATTTCCAATTGTGCTGAGTGCTCTAATGATTCTAGTTGTTGGTGCGGCAGTAATGGTGATGGTGCTGGCGGTGGCGGTGGAGGCGGCATATCCGTTCGTTGTTGTTGCTGATGTTTGCGTTGCTGTTGTTGTTTTTGTATGCTTTGTAGTGGCATTTTATTGTGTTTTGTTGTTGTTGTTGGGCGTATTATATGCTGTGCTGCTGAATTGTGGTGTGCTGTGTGTATGGACTTTTTGAGATTATGATGTAGTAGTTGTTGTTGTTGTTGTTGGAACTTGTGATGATTTTGATAGCTTTTGTGTTTGATGGCATGTGTTGGTTTCTGGTGATTGAGTAGACGTGCCGCATTGGCTTCGCTAATGTGCTGCGTGGGTGGGAGATGATAAAGAAGGGTTTTTGAGAAGAGATTAGATAGGTTTTTTTTTGTTCTTTGAGCATAATAAATTTTGATTAAATTAAAAAAAAAAAAAACAAAAAATATGTACTAAAAAATCGTTTTGATACGCAATAATTTTCATTTCCTAATTTTAATAAAACTTAAAAAAATATAAACGCGGGTTGTTTGATAAGTCCAAGACTTTTTGAATAAGGAAAAACTTTTTCGGCAAAAATGCATTTTATTTTTCAATATAATCACATTTTAGCTCGTTACACTTAGTCCAGCGTTTTTCCAATTTTGTTATTCTTTCCACAAAAAAAAAAAAAAAATTGGATTTATCAAAGCTCTCAAAAGAGGCATTTTTCTGTGATGACCTCTCAAGAAAACTGCGGTTATAACCTTATTGGCCGGCAGACCCACTTTGGCCTTCTTTGGTGTAGGTTCACCCTGAGAAATCAACTGTTTTGATTGTTCCTTGATTTCCGTTGTGGTGGTGATGGCTGCAGGTTTCATCTACTGTAATAAAACGGCAAAAAAATTCGTTCGGATTGCGTCAAACACTCCTTTGACGTTCTCACCCGATTACGCTTATTATCGAATGTAAGCAATCGCGGCAGCCATCGCGCGCATAGCTTTTTCATGTATAAACACTCCTGTAAGTTGTGATGTATTCGGTCAGTTGAGATAGCTGTGGTCTCAACTATTTCACGCACATTCTCCAATCATCCAATATCATTCCATGGATTTTATCGACGATTTCTGATGTGGCTACTTGTTTTTGGCGACCTGAACGTCGTTCGGCATCACTTGTGCTACACCTTTTTCACCTTAAATTCAGAAAGTTCCAATTGATATTCAGAAAATTACAATTGAAATTCAGAATTTCCATTTGAAATTCAGAAAATTACAATTGAAATTCAGAACTTCCATTTGAAATTCAGAAAATTGCATTTGAAATTCAGAAAATTACAATTGAAATTCGGAAAGTTACATTTAAAATTCAGAAAATTACATTTGAAATTCAGAAAGTTACATTTGAAATTCAGAAAATTACAATTGAAATTCAGAAAACTTCTTGAGTACTGTGAGGAGGTTTCTGAATTTCAAATGTAATTTTCCGAATTTCAAATGGAATTTTCTGAATTTCAAAATGTAATTTTCTGAATTTCAATTGTAATTTTCTGAATTTCAAATGCAATTTTCTGAAATTCAAATGGAATTTCTGAATTTCAATTGTAACTCTCTGAAATTTCTATTTGAAATTCAGAAAATTACAATTTAAATTCAGAATTTCAACTGAAAAAGGTGTAGTACGAACACAACGGAATTCAGTAAACCACTTTTTAACCATTGATAACGATGGAAGAAACTCCAAGCCTACGAAAACTCAGCACTATGAACTGCAACGGGAAGTCTTCTGATGTCACCGGGGAACACCACCACACCAGTAGAGAAACATAATATCATGCTTAACCAAGCAGTTTCTCCTGGGATGCTAACGCAGAGGGCACCCAAACAACCACCTATTGGAACCCGAACCTCCCCCTGCAACGTCAGAAAACATATATTCAAACTTAACCCTGAGTTTGAAAAATTTCTAAAACAACCTCTACACCTTTTTCAGTTTAAATTCAGAAAGTTCCAATAGATATTCAGAAAATTACAATTGAAATTCAGAATTTCCATTTGAAATTCAGAAAGTTACAATTGAAATTCAGAATTTCCAT
Organism: Urophora cardui; assembly: GCA_960531455.1. Taxonomy (NCBI): domain Eukaryota; kingdom Metazoa; phylum Arthropoda; class Insecta; order Diptera; family Tephritidae; genus Urophora; species Urophora cardui. The sequence goes on from OY482674.1 coordinate 121,082,728, forward strand.
ATGAAATTCAGAAAATTACATTTGAAATTCAGAAAATTACAATTGAAATTCAGAAAATTACATTTGAAATTCAGAAAATTCCATTTGAAATTCAGAAAGTTACATTTGAAATTCAGAAAATTACAATTGATATTCAGAAAACTGTTTTGTACTGTGAGGAAGGTTTCTGAATTTCAAATGTCATTTTCTGAATTTCAATTGTAATTTTCTGAATTTTAAATGCACTTTTCCGAATTTCAAATGGAAATTCTGAATTTCAATTGTAACTTTCTGAATTTCAAATGGAAATTCTGAATTTCAATTGTAATTTTCTGAATTTCAAATGGAAATTCTGAATATCAATTGGAACTTTCTGAATTTAAACTGAAAAAGGCGTAGACACCACGGCATATAGGCAGGCACCAGAGTAACCCTAGTCACCTTATCACAACTAAGGTCGGACTTCTGTTGTAGGCCCAATTCCTACAGGGCCAGAATCGATCCAAACATACCTAACGTACATATGTATGTCCGGTATGTGGAGAGACGCTGTATAACACACGGCATATCTTTGCATGCCAACTCAGGCCAACTAACTTAACATCCCAGTCCCTCTGGACAAGCGCAAAAGAAGCTGCAACATTCTTGGGACTTGCATTAAGTGAAATTGATGACAACTTGTGAGCAAAGCTCGTCGGCTAAGCAGGTCTTAGTACCGCTACAACAACAACAATAGCATGGAGCAGAGTGCCCGTAGTATTTAGCGAGCCTTTACTTGGTTTTCTTCGTGTTTTTTTTTTTTACCAAAAAATTTAATCAGCACACGAAATTCACTTGTTTCCATTTTTCGTTAAAACACGCGAGGCTTTCGGCTTTAAATAGCTGCCAAACACAAACTAAATTGCGTAGGTTGCTCAAATTTTTACAGTAGTGTTTTTAAGAGATGGTAGTGGATATGGGCAGTGTTGCAGTGAAGATCACTGGTCGGCAAGTGCAAAGAGTCACGGACTTATCAAGCAACCTCTTATATGTATATATATATTTTTTGTTACTTATTTTAATTTGTTATTTTAATGATATTTGTTGTTTTTTTTGTAATTTTTATCTGTTTTTTTTCATTTTTATTTTATTTTTTTTTTGTTTAGTTTTTTTGTAATTTTTAGATCTTTTTCTAGTTTTTATTTTTTTTTTTTTTGTTTAGTGTTTTCTTTTGTAATTTTTAGCTTTTTTTCAAGGCTGCACAACGATATCAACAAAAATATTTTGTTTTGTTGAATATCAAATAAAAATTAACAAAAAAATTTTGTTTTGTTGAATATCAAATAAAAATTATTGAAATTATTTCGTTTCGTTGATTATCAAAAAAAAATTATCAACATTATTTTGTTTCGTTGATTATCAAAAACAAAATAATAATAAAAATTTGTTTCGGGCTTACGGCTTCATTTTACTTTGAATTTTTATTAACGTTATTTTTTTTGATAATTTTTTTTTGTTGGCTACCGAAACAAAATTTTTTCAATATTTGTTTTTTGATAATCAACAAAACGAATTTTTTTTTTCATAATTTTTTTTTGATAATTATCAAAACAGTATTTTTTTGTTCAGCAGTTAACGTTAAAATTTTTCAAAGTTGAATTGAAAACAAAATATTTTTTCGGTTATTGATAAAAAAAATAACGTTAATGTGCAGCCCTGCTTTTTTTAGTTTTTATTTTTTTTTTGTTTAGTTTTTTTTTGTAATTTTTAGCTGTTTTTTTAATTTTTTTTTTTGTTTAGTTTTTTTCGTAAATTTTATCTGTTTCCTTTTTTAGTTTTTGTGTATTTTTTGTGTAATTTTTACAGATTTTTTTTCATTTTTTTTTCATTTTTTTTTTTTGGTAATTTTTAGCTGTTTTTTTATTTTTATTTTTTTTTGTGCTTAGTTTTTTTTGTAAATTTTAGCTGTTTTTTTCACTGCATGCAATATATGCATAACTTTTAATATATGTAACTTTTCTTTAAATTTTGTTCCCTTTATTTTTTTTACTCACGGTTAACACCACAAGCACCACTGCCGTCAGTTGCCATTTCATTTTTGCGCCGCTAAAATATCTCACGTATCACGCCGAAAATTATTACTTTTGATTCAAAACCACCAATTTAGCGCATTAAATATCTCTTGTGCAACGCAATTAGATATTTTTTTTTGTTTTTGCTGCTACACTTTTCACACCATTAAAAAATTTGCTACCCGGATTATTTCATAAGAATATCCGTTGGGTTCGAGTGCCGTTTTGCTACTACATACGGTTGGCCTGTATAATAATTGTAATGCTGTTTCGTAAAAACAACAGGCAGAGATTATGTTGCTAAACGATAAAAAAATTCATATGTATATAATTGTATGTTGGTATACATACGTACATATGTATATTATGTATATATGTACATATGTATGTACACTCTGGTTCAATAAATCGGCGACATTCATGCTAAAAATCAAAATTCGAAGGGATCATAGTGCTATAGCGAAATGCAGCTTTATTAAGTGCTAACTTTTTAAGCTATCCCTTTAAGCTGTATTAATAGCCTTACATAAATTTCTTTCACGCTATTCTTGAATAAATAGGAAAGATGAAGAAAATGGTGAAGAAGCAAAAACCTAGAAACACTGTCGAATCTCGATAGTAGCTGGCACTGTTGTTGTTGTTTGGGGAGTGTAGGGGAAGTTACAGTCCTTTGCCGGATAAATCCAGTACGCTCGTGTACTAATCCCTTCTGGCACTAGCCCGACTGTCGTGTGAACATTTTTTTGGCCATTATCAACCTTCTAGGCCGGTAGATTTTAGTCGCCTCTTGCGGCAGACACTCCTTACCGCGGATATATTCTATGCCCCCTAACCCGCTGGGGAAGTAGTAGCTGGCACTCCTAGTTCAATGTTAATTGATGTTAATTAAGTAGATATGTAATCATTATATTGAACGTGAGTGTACAAATAAAAATTGTATGTTTCCATCAAAAATAAAAACACGCAATGACACCATATATGTATATGAATTTACATATATTTATGTACACCAGTTTGTATGTATGTAAAGAAGGAAGTGACGCGTAGAAAGGATGTGTCTTATCGTGTATGCTGAGTTCCAATTTCAATGTTCTGTATTCTCTTTTAAGTCTTACTACTTTGTACTTATTAACATACATATATGTATTTATTTGACTTTTCATACCATTGCAGTTTGCATTCTTCTGTAGGAAATATTTCTGAAAAATCGTGCACAAAAAATGGGTTAGTCAAATTCTTTTAGAAAAAAGAAAAAAAAAATGGCAACACAACTTACAATTAAACGATTAGGGCAATTTTTAAATACTGAATGTATCAATCGTCTTTTGGAAGGATGAATTAACTCCTAAAGAATATCACCATATTGTCTCTAGTGTATTAAATACTCGAAAACACCAGTGGGTACGGTGGCGGGGCGTCGGATTTGATGGTCCAAGAACGAGGCGAAATTAATCGTCAGTGTACAGAGTTAAATTTCTGAAGAAGTGAGAACACATTACCATACTAAGCGACAGCCAAACGACACTCTGGACAATAGTCTCATGTGAGCTTAACTCGTTGATAGTCTTAGATGGCATAGAGAATGTTAATAACTTTGGTGCCAGCAAGTCAATACTTCTGCCATGAGTTCTTGAACATATGGTTGGCTTCGTGAGCAAATGTGCTAAGTCCATTCATGGTAACTTTTCAGTAGAGGCAAAAAACCTCCTAACTTTTTTTGTTGTTACTATTTTAAAAATCTGAAAATGCAGTTTTCTTCCCCAGATGGTGGTGCTAAAATACCAGTTATCGGCACATTTTAATATAAAGCTTGTACAAATTTAGGAGCTTCTTTAGGACTTAGCACATTTGCTTTCTATGATTTTGTTTTTTTATACCATGTCTCCACGTAACGTGTTTCGCTCTTTTTTTCTGCATTTTCTCTCTCAATCTTGTTTCGACACGGAAACCAGTGCCGAAACTCGCCAATTTCCATACAAATTTCTGAGAGCGAGTGAAGATTGAAACACTGTTTCATTCTGAATCATCTTGCCAACCTCGATAATATCGATGTCTTCTCTAATTTTGTATCGAAAATCTATCGAAATCTCACACAGACCAAAACAAAAACGCAAAATATAAGCAAACATACAAACATTTAAGAAGAGCAAGAAAGAGAAATGTTAAACTGAATCACGATCAGCCACGTGGAGACGGGTTATTGAGCGAGATGTTTTGTTGGTGAAACAAGTTATGTGGAGACGGGCTTTTAGGTGGACTTAGCACACTTTCTCACAAATTATTATACTCACCTGTATGTAGTAAAATTGAAATATTTTGATGAAATTTGGTACAGAGGCTCCTAACTAGACAGGGAAGGTTGGTATTGACAATAGGCGAAATTGGATAATAACCACCCCACTTTCCCCTATATAGTATATATCGAAAAACACGCAAAAAGTGATAATGGATGAAATTTGATCCATGCAATGAGCTTACGCCGTGATAAAGAAATAAATTGAAATTCTCGAAAATGGGCAGTGCCACACCCACTTATGAAAGGATAAATTCTAAAAGTTTTATAAGTGATAAATAACTCAGAAACCGTAGTAGATATATGTATAGATAAAATGTTGAAGGCGTCCAAATCGGTAGACGACCACGCCCACTTTTATATATGGAAACTGTAGATGGAACTAATAAAAACATTTTAAGCGATATCTTTGTCAAATATGAAGATAATTCATTGAAAGTTTGTGGCATGAGTCCAACTATGGACAAAAACCGAAACCATAAATATTTTTGAAAATGGGCGTGGCATCGTGAATCTAAGACATTTCGGAGCCCATAACTCGACAAATAATTGAGATATTACGGCGAAGCTTGGTGTAGTACATATATACTTTTATAACTTGTAGTAAAAGTTTAGCAAAATCGGTTTGTAACCACGCCTACTTTAAAAAAAAAATCTAAAACTCCCTTTGGAAACTTGTGACGTGGCATCTTTGTAACTAAAAGTCATAAAGGGATGCAATTTTGCACTAACAAGAATATTTTAGGCTTGGTCTGATGAGAGATAAAACTGTTGGTAATGGGTGTGGCCACGCCCACATTATGCTGTACCATCTCCATATAAAATAGGTGCACCGCCTTTCGATCAAACGCATGCAATTATAATAAAAATGTAAGAAGTACCGCAAACTAGTTTGCATATCAAATTGGTGGGAAAGCCAGCCACTCTCGCAAATTATTAACGTTTACAGTCCCAAGCCATGCTTATTAAAGCAATGTAGTAATAATTCTATATCATTCTACAAAACTAATTAAAAAAACCAATAATTTCTTATTTTCACCTGGACTTAGCACGTAGATTTATGAAAAAAAAAATTATTTTATGGACTTAGCACATTAGCATAACACTGCATTGCACCACGAAAAATAGACATTATGGTAACTTCTTTTTGGTAGATGATGTATTTTTAGTTGTACTACTATCTTAATGCATTAAAATCTCAGTTTCGATAAAAATTGGACTTAGCACATTTGCTCACGAAGCCAACGATATTTAGAGAGGAGTAACAGGAAAACCAATTGTACCTAAGGCATTTCTGAGTATAGGTACAATACAATAAGAGAAGAGCTCAGGTATAGATCTAGAAAGCATTAATGCAAACAATAGGCTAGTAGCTATGCGTGAGGCAAAGCTTTTGCTCGGGGGTATAATAAAAAAACGCTTAAAGGCAATAATGAACCCCCGAAAAGCAAACTGAGAATTGTCAGCGCTATTCCTACAGGTTTCTGAAAGTTCAAAAGTCATATGCACAAACTTGGCATCTGCTCTAGTAGTATATGCAGATTTTGTGACATCGAAGATGCTGAGCATACACTCTTCGAATGCATTGCCATATCTAGAAGCAGGCATAGGACATTCGGCTCTTATCAGAGCTATCACATAGCAAATCTAAAGCCAAGCACAATACTCGAATTCGTGAATTAGATTGGCCTTATGGAAGTGAAGTGATGAGATTGCAGGTGCACTATAGATACATAGGCCGCAGTGCAATATTTCTATCAGCTGGAGCCTTTCTAAAACTTACAAGTAGCAGTGTTGCTTTAGACATTGGCAGCGAAAACACCATCCCCAAAACCTTGTGAGGCTTTCGCGCCGCCAATGTGTACCATATTAGTGTTAAGAGTTCGGTGTTAACTTTTAAATTTTTGCGGTGAATATGACGTGATTTATCGTTTACAAGCTCCAGCCTAAAACTTATCGCAACTTACTAAAATAAAAGTCATCATCACAATCTAACAGCTCTGCCTTAAATTAATATTTTTGTATTAATTACTAATTCACTTGAAATCATTCACAATTTCATACATTTGCTAAAACTTTATTATTTATTTATTTTGTTTTTTTTTATAAAAAGAGTGCATTATTTATTTAAAAAAAAAAACACATCCAAGCTTTGAATATGTATTTGTTTGTAACAATTAAGTAACGCGCCTGTATTTTATGTATGTGCGTTTGTGTGTGTAATTTAAATAATTGAAATCACGCTTTGGACATTAACATACATATGTAAGTCTTAATTGAATTGTTACATACATTATTTCACTGAATTATTCTGATTGTAAAATTTTATTTAAAAAAACAAAACTATTATCGAAAAAATGCATATCTTTGCTTATGCGCTTATATGTATGCATGTACATATTTCTTTATACTTTTTTCTTTTCTTTTCACATTTTTACTCCTTTTTTTCACTACATACATATATTTTTGTTGTTGTTGCAATCTTGTTTTTCGGTTTTCTTTAGATTTGCCCGCAAACGCCTTTTATTTTCTCGCCTACGAATACATTCAAGATAAGTTCAAAGAACAAAGTGGCAGCGAAAAAATCAGCGTCGGCTCAACGATATTTGCGGGCGGTGCGGCGGGCATTGCATATTGGCTGGTTGGCATGCCGGCCGATGTGTTGAAGAGTCGCCTACAAACAGGTACATATTTACATATTTATTAATAATATTTAAGTAATTTTTTTTTTTTGCTTATCATTATTGACATTTATTTTCCCATTTTCTTCCCACCAGCGCCCGCCGGCACATATCCAAAGGGTGTGCGCAGCGTTTTCAAAGATTTGATGCGCACCGATGGTCCGCTGGCTCTGTATCGTGGCGTCACGCCCATCATGTTACGTGCCTTCCCAGCTAATGCTGCCTGCTTCTTTGGCATTGAATTGGCTAATGATGCTTTTGATGCTATCGATAGATTGTTGAATAAATAATAAAGATAAGCGAATTTATTATTATAAAATAAAAAAAGACTAAATTAATTTTTTATTGAACACCAAAATCTACTAAATAGTGCACTTAAAACATTATAATAAATATGTAGATTTAATTGTAGCAGAAAGAAAAAACAACATTTGTTTTGTTATTGAATTATTAGCCCTGTTTTTTTTTAAGCGCATATACATCTGCGCTTAAGTTTTGTATGGTTTTCTAAGCGCACATCTCTATCCGCGCTTAGTTGTCCATACAAAATTTAAGCGCAGATGTATATGCGCTTGAATAAAAACACGGCTATTATTTTCGCTATGTTATTGTAGCAAAGTATAATTAGACTTAAGCTTAAAATTCATATGAAAAAAATGGAAAGTGTAAATATAGAAACATCACTTGTAAAAAGCGATTTTAAATTCACTTATCAATGAGCATTTCATAACCGCCAAGTTGAAACTTTTATTACCGCCTATCCGACACTTATGCCAAAAATGATATTTTAATATCTGACGTACAACTGCACGACTCCAGAGCTCAGCGCTATCGATCCATACCATAACTTTAGCTTGGAAAGCTCTCTATTGCATTCTAATGTCCTTTTCAACTCTAAAGTTCTGCCTATGCCTCTTTAGGGATTTGAAATGTATTGCAGTTGTAACTCAATCTGCAGAAATAAGCCAAATGTTGTCTACAACAGCTTTTGCAGACGTATCACCATTTGCAAGACATTTTACATAACTATCCCACTTGATAACCTTTTGCAAGTCAGCACTCAGGACTACACAGAACTATTTACAGAAAAGAACCTCAATATCTCTGTGAAAGGCTTCAATTTTTTCGCAACTGCGAGTTCATCTCATGAAGTTCATATAAAACTCATCGGACTATTGTGCCTAAACGGCAGCTTTCCTTGAATTCCTTACATACTTAATTGGCACGTAACCGTCTGGACGATTCTGGCCGAGTCTAATACAGCTCGCCAGCTATTTATGTTTCGTGCAGCATGGCGCCACTGGCGAACACCCAGGGAGTCAGCATCACCGTCCACCTGAGGTCTCCCCGTTCTTCTGCGTTCAGCGGGTTTCGATAGAAATACTTTCATGGCCGGGGAACCTTCATCCATTCTCACAACATGACCTATCCAGCGCAGCCGCTGGATCTTTATTCGCTGAACAATGTCGATGTCTGCGTACATCTCGTACAGCTCATCGTTAAATCTCCGCCAATACCCGCCCTCGCCAACGCGCAAAAGTCCATAAATCCTCCGAAGAAATTTCTTCTCGAATACTCCAAGCGCCATATCTGTCTCTGAAACTCTACTCCCTTCCCCAATTGAAGGCATTGCAAGATAGCAACAGTAGCGACCAAACACGGCATGGCGAATCTTCAGCCGAGTAGAGCCACTGCCAGAAGAAGTAATGAAAGTAAACCGCGAAAAACAACAAAGTGGCCCTGAAGTAGTCTTTTAAGTTGCATGCAGCGGGAGCGACATTTTGGGTATGGAGCAACCGAAAAGACGTCGTAACGATCACGATTTCGAGACGAGGGAGTGATGGGATTGGAACGTAGAGCCATGGGTAGTGATCACTCTTAAGACGAACAGCAGGGCCGGGAGGGCGAGTTAGAGGTTGAAGCGAGGGCTAGGGTCTACAACTCAGAGAACGAAGAAAGCTAGGCTAAGAATAAACACATACACGTCTAAATTTTATAAAACTGAATTTAAAACAGGTCTTTTATTTATGTTAGTGAACCAATCAGCCGAGTTTGCCCCCGCAATAGACCCGGAAGACTGGAGTTCGTTACACCAATATACATAACATATTGAACGTAATTAGCATATTCTTCCGCTTCCTTCCCTTTTTAATTTCCACATCTTCTATTTTCTTCTTAATTGGCCGAGTCCAATCAAGCGTACTAGTCGTTTCTATTTTGTGCAGCCTGGCGGCAGTTGGAAATAGCAGGGAGGACGATTCACTATTCACCTGATCTTCCCAATACAGTGGAGTTTTCCCTTTTCTGCTGCCTTTAGCGGACTTCGAGAGAAATACCTTTTTAGCTGGAGCACCTACATCCATTCTCAGTTCACTAATTTTAAGGTACTTTTTTTTTAAATAAATAAGAGGATTTTGGCGAGCTAAACAGAGCTCGTTAGGAGACACCTTTATAAGCTAAAAGCTGAAGAGTTGAAACTAACTCACTTAACACACTTCACTTCTAGGGAAAACCTTGTCTAAATAGCATGTTTTGTAAGCCAATTTTCCGGAAAGAGTTTTAAGGGATCTAGAAAAGCAAGGCACCCATGTGGTAACACAACGGTCCAATTCAGCTTAAGTGTTTCCCCGCATTTGAATTGCGGAGGCTGCTACCTCAACCTAACCTTAACTAAGCATGCTGTTAGATGTCTTTTTATGACGTTTTAATTTATAATTAACTAAACTAAGCAGGGTTAATAAATACTACGGCAACAACAATGAAAACATGGTGGTGGTGGTCTAAGCTAAGCAATGTCACAGACCTTTGATCACGTCACACGCTGTGTAATACAGAGCTCAACTCTTGGCTTAAAAAGCCTACGAAGTTTCCAAAGCGCTCCACTTCCTCAATTTCACATAGCAAAAAGAATTTTCTGCCAATCTTTGAAATATAATTAGTATGCAATTTTATTTATTTTATTTTCATATACAAATATAAAGTTTTTACTTTTTTTAGACACAAACAATGCGCTTAACTAAAATATAAATAATAAAACAGATATTTAAAATTGTAATTTAAATATTTTCGAACAAGTTTTATATATATATAAAAAAAACAAAGTTAACAATGCATTAAATTTGGCTAGAAGCTTATGCTTGTATGCTTCATTTTAGCCCTACCAGCAATTTTTGTGGTATTACAATAACAATTTTTTTCTTTTTTGTTACACAAACGAACAAAGTATTTTTTTTTGTCGTGCGGTAACATTACAATGTTTTGGGTTTTTTTCTTATAACTAAAAAATATAGTAAAATAAAAAATAATAGTAATAATAACAATCAGTGAGTTAATAAAAATCGTTTTTTTTATTTGTAGTTTATGTCTTAAAAAAGTAGCGACCAACACTCTTTTTTTATTTTTTATTGTTTTTTGTTTGTTTAGGCAATTTTTCTATTATGACCATCGAAATTAAATACTTTATGCTTTAAATTCTCAGCTTTGGAGAGTGTGTATGGCGAGAGCACCGTGGGTAATACGTTCAATGCTTCCATTTGCGGCAATTTGATGTTGAGCTAAATTTGGGTAGAGGAAGAGAGAGAAAGAAAGAAATTTAATGTAGGAAGTAAATGGCAGTGTTATTGTTTATTAGGTTTACTGTTATTTAATGATTAAAAACTTTTGTGATTATTAATTAAAGCATATTTTGTTTTTATAACTCTTTGATGATTAAATACGTTTATTTTCCACTTTTAAATGCTTAAAAGTTAATTAAATTAAAAAGTGCATTAATTAGTCGATTAGTTAATTTAAATAATATACATGGTTATTTTGATTTTTTCAATTATTTTTCGAGTTTTTTTTTAATAATTAATAATAAACAACTATTTGATTATTTTCAACTGTTGTTTTCGATTATTTTTAATTATTTTCGATTTTTTTTAATTGCATGTTTAATTTATTACATAATTGTTTATTTAGTTTTTCGATTTTTTTCTAATTTCTGTTTTATTTCAGCTTAATTTTAATTGCAAATAATTTTAATTGTATGACTGCTTTGATTCTTTTTTAAATTTTTTCGATTAATTGATTTATTAATTTTTTTTTTTGATGTATTGTGGAACGATTTTTTTTTACTTCCATGATTAAAGCACTCAACTTTTTTTTAATTATTATTCGTTATTTTTCATTATATTTCATTTTTTTAGTTGCATGTTTAATTAATTAATTGCTTATTTATTCTTCGTTTTTTTTTTTCTTCTAATTTATATTTTGTTTAAACTTAATCGAATAACTAATTTTATTTAGATAATTATTTCGATTATCTGTCAATTTTTTTCGATTGATTGGTTGATTTTTTTTGTAATTACATGATTAATTACCTGATTATTTTCTTTTAATTTTTAATTATTTCATGATTAGTTGTTCGAATGAGATTTTTTTCTTCAAATTTATGTTTTATTTCAGCTTAATCGATTAATTAATTTTAATTGCGTGATTATTTTCAATTATTTCTGATTTTTTATTGAACGATTAATTATTTATTCCTTTAACAATTTTTCGTTTGCCTTTTTTTGCAAGTTTCTTTTATTTCAACTTAATCGATTAATTCATTTTAATTGTATAATTATTTTTGTTTTTTTAATTGAATGATTAATATAATTATTTGATTATTTTCAGTTGTTTCTGATTTTTTAATTGCATGATTAAATAATTAATTAATTATTACTTTTTAATAAAATTATTTGATAGTATTAAATTTTTTCTGATTATTTAGTTGCATAATTAAATAGTGAATCGATTAATTATTTTAGGGTTTTTCTCAAATTTATGTTTTATTCCATAATCTTACGATTAAAGAAATTATTTTGATTAATTTGCATTATATGATTGTTTCCGATTATTCTTTTGAGTATTAATCACGATTATTTTTTATATATGATTTTTTTTTTAATTTAATTGATTATTAATTTCGAGGCTAATGTAAGACAACCAAAATAATAATTAATCCACAAAAATTAATAACTACGGATTATTCTTTTGAGTATTAATCACGATTATTTTTTATATATTATTTTTTTTAAATTTAATTGATTATTAATTTCGAGGCTAATGTAAGACAACCAAAATAATAATTAATCCACAAAAATTAATAACTACGAATTTGAATGCAAATTTAGTTGGTCTTCTTACCACAGGATTCTGTGCTGTTTCGTTCTCGGCTGGTTCTTGTGACCAAATCGGATCTATCCAATATGGCATATTCTAAAAGAAAGAACAAAGAAACTTAAAGGTCTTAGTCTAAATAACTAATATCTAGTCAACTCACATTGGATGGCGGCGTATCCGGTTTTGGCGGTTCAAACATGGGATACATTTGCAAAGTAGTCGACGATTCGCGTCCGTTCGGCGGATCACGTTTTATCTGTTGAGCAACCACTGCCACAGATTGATCCACAGCTGACTTGAATAGCTGTTCCTGTTGTTGGTGTTGTTCATAGTGTTGCTGTTCCATTTTATGTTGATGCTGACGATGTGCAGCCATTGCGTTGGAAGCAGCAGCAGCGGCCTCCGATGTTGACATAATAACCGCAGTTTGTGTTGGTATATTCTCAACCAAAGAAACTTGCTGTTGTCGTTGTTCTTGTGGTGGTTGACCTGTTGGTGCAGTTGCATAACCATCGCGATGCCAAAAATTCACATAATTGGTGCCCGTGGTGGTGCTAAGCGGCATGAATGCTGGTATATGAGTTTGTGGCTGTTGTTGTTGTTGTTGTTGTTGTGGCGGCGGTAGTGCATGGAGCTGGAGCTCTGCTGAATACTGTTGCTGGTGAGCTCTACCACCACTCACATTCAACTCACTAGCAGACAATGAAAGTTGCGATGAACTAAGTGTTGAGTTGTTAAGCGAACCATATGACGTATTGAACGAATTGTCCTGCACAGCTGACGATGCTGATATATTCAAACTGGAATTATGCGCGGCAACTGAATAGATTGGACCATTACCATGATGGTGATGTGGTGTATGTGTGGCGCCAACGTAACATTTGGTAATGGCAGCGGAATCATATGAATGAATCTGCCTCTGTTGCTGAATGAGCTGTTGGTGTTGTTGTGGCTGAGTTTGAGTTTGTGCCTTTTGTCTTGGTAATAAACCGCGTTTTAATTTGGCTTGTGCCGTCAGCGGATAAGTCATGTTGGCAATGCGTTCTTTGGCGCCACCACCAGCATTTTGTGCTTGTGCCACTTGATAGTTGCTAACATTTTCGTTGGATGCGGAGAGTGCGCGTATTTTTGCTGGTGGTCCTTGAATGGTGTTGTTGTTACTGTTGTTGTTGTTACTGTTGTTGTTGTTGTTGTTGTTGCTGCTGCTGCGCCTATTTGTGTTCTCGCCGAGTGAGGGACGTAGAGGGGGACGCGTAGAGGGTTTTTGCTGCTTGCGCAACGAAGACTGCGTGTTGTTTATGGTGGAGAAGGTGGTGTTGGTGGTGTAGTGCAGTAGATCAGCGTGATTTGTGATTTTAACTGAATGTTAAAAGAGATTGAAATTAGATATATGTAGATATCAATGGTATATGAATGGTATATGAATCCTATTTAAATAAGTAATTATTGCTTTTTTTGGATTTTTTAATTTTATTTTAATTTTACTTTAACCTGACAATTAATCAATTGAATCAAAAATTTTTGAAAATAATCACGATTAATTGACATCAAAATGACTATGAGAAATAATCATACAATCAAAATTAATCCCAACATTTTTTTTTTTTTAATTTGTGGATTTTTTGATTATTTTTAATTGTTGGATTTTTTTATTTTAATGATTATTTTAATTACATTAGCCTGAAAATTAGTAAACAATTAAATTAAAAAATTGAAAAAAGATATCAAGATTAATAGCCATTAAAAATAATCAGAAATAATTATATAATCAAAAATTTTTTTTAATTGTATGATTATTTTTAATTGCTTAGTTATTTTTAATTGTTTTTTTTTTAATTTTAATGATTGTTTTAATTTTCTCCGAATTACACCGACAATTAATCAATAAATAAAAAATTATAAAAAAAATAATAATGATTAATAGCGATTAAAAAAATAATGAGAAATAATCATATGCTCAAAATTAATCAATTCATTTTTTTTTAATTGTATGATTACTTTTAATTGCTTAGTTAGTCTTAATTGCTTAATTTATTTTAAAGGCTTGATTATTTGTAATTGCCTGATTATTTTCAATTATGGAATTATGTCTTTGATTACTTTTATTTTTAATAATTTTTGAAAATAGTTCAACCTTTACATTGTATTTTTCCCAAGCTGAAATAAATCTTAAATTTGAAAAAAAAAAACAAAAAACAATATATATTTACAAATATCAAAGTAATTGTATTAATCATTAAATTAACAAGTAAGGAAGCCTAAGTTCGAGTGGAATCGAACATTAGATACTCAGCTGTATGCTTTCATTGTTTGTTTGCGTTTGATGGAAACACGGCGTAATTTATATAAAGCGAGTGCCGCATAAAGTGGGCGTAGCCACGCCCATTTTCAACAATTTTATCAGTCATCCAACTAAGGATATGAATATTATTTTTTGTGCAAAATTTTATTCCTTTTTGGCTTCTAGTTACAAAGATGTCACGTTACAAATTCCCAAAGGGTGTTCCAGAAATATCTTTGTTAAAACGTAGGCGTGGTCGTCAAACCGATTTCGCTAAAATTTTCAACATGTATTACCACAAGTTATAAAAGTGTACACACCAAGTTTCGTCATTATATATAAATTATTTGTCGAGTTATTGGCTCAGAAATCTAGTATATTCCTGTTTCTAAAAAGAGGCAGTGCCACGCCCATTTTCCAAAATTTTTGTGTTTTTCGTTTTATGTCCGCAGTTGGACTCCTGCTATAAAATTTCAATGATATATCTTTATATTTGACAGAGATATCGCTTAAAATGTTTTTATTAGGTCACTTTATAAGACCCATATATAAAAGTGGGCGTGGCCCTCAACCGATTTCGGAAATTTTTCTTCCAAATATTTGACTAAGTAATTATATCACGCGTACCAAATTTCATCGATATATCTTCAATGGTTTCTGAGTTATGACATATAAAACTTTCAATGTTTTACCCTTAATAAGTGGGCGTGGCACCGCCCGTTTTCCAAAATTTCATCAAATTTCTTCCTAGGGGCCTGAGCTCAATACGTGGTTAAAATTTCATCGCTCCAGCTTTAATAGTGACTGAGATACCAAATTTCCGATTTTTTCTATATAGAAAAAGTGGGCGTGGTCATGGTCCGATTTCGCCCATTTTCAATACCAACCGTCCCAGTCTCGATACCAACCTGCATTTCAAATTTCATCAAAATATCTCAATTTTTGCACGAGTTAGAGTGTTTACAGACGGACGGACGGACATCGCTCAATCGATTTCTCTTTTCACCCTGATCGTTTTGATATATATAAGTCTATATCTATCTCGATTATTTCATTCTGTTACAATCCACCGTTATGTGATTAAAACTATAATACTCTGTGTACTAGTACAGCTGAGTATAAAAAGATTGTAAATTAAATAACTGCATTATTCATGCATTTAAAGAAAATCAAAAATAATTGAAAAAATCTAAATAATCATGCAATTAAATTAGGTATTAATCATCAAATTAAAGAAAATGAAAAATAATTGAAAATAATCAATTAATTGTATTAATCATGCAGTTAAAAAATTAGAAAAAATAATTGAAAACTCTAAATAGGCATACAATTAATATTAATTAAACGAAACTAAGAAATCGAATTTGAAAAAGATTGATTAATTTATTAATCATGCAATTAAAAAAAAATCGAAAATAATGAAATTATTGTATTAACGATGCAGTTAAAAAAATAGAAAAATAATTGAAAGAATCAAAATAATAATGCAATTAAAATTAATTAATCGAAATGAAACGAAATCGAATTTGAAAAAAGAAATTGATTAATTTATTAATCATGCAATTAAAAAAATTGAAAATAATTGAAAACAGTCAAATAATTGTTTTAATCATGCATTCAAAAAAATCTAACGCTTGTAATAAATTAAAATAATCATGCAATTAAAATGAATTAATTGATTAATTAATGCACGCTTTTAATTTAATTAACTATTAATCAATAAAAAGGCGAAATTATTCATATTCCTGCATTAATCATAGTTACAAAAACAAACCATGCCTTAGTTAGTATCATTAAATTTTTAATAATTAAATCTCAGGTCTCTTCCATATACACAAAGATTCGTACCCAAATAAATCAGCTCATTTTCTTTTAACTTACGTTCACAATTTGGTTTCAACGTAATCTCGCTACGTTCTTGTGTTGCGCCCACATTTACTACGAAGATGTCATTGAAAGCTGTTAAAACGGTGTAGAGATTTGGAAAACCTGGAAAAGCAGACAGAGAGAGTAAGCATTTAAATTTTGCAAGGCTTTGAAGAAATGCTATATGATAGGAATAGCCCAGCAGAACGAAAACCAAGCGCAGAGCAGGACAGTAATGAGAGAATGTGCCTCTCTTAACCACCATCCAAGCACTTCTTATTATGGTGCCCAAAGTGTGAATTACCGTCCGCTTCAAAGCAACGGGTTAACCTAAATCCTTGTTTTTTTTCACACAGGATTTACATATTTTCTGCCTGAACGTCCGGCAGCCCGCTTTCCAAGCGCCAACACTTACCAAACTCAAACGTCGTTTTAATCTTGCAATTCGTTGCATTTCTTAGCTCCACAAGCGTAACTGTACCGCGCTGCTCAAGTAGATGCATTATGTTCAACAGAAACTTTAAAAATTCAGTGCTACGCACATAAGCCACTTCTTTTTCGGTGAAAATCTAAAAGAGAATTCAAATTTTGATTATTGCCAAACATAAATGAGGTAACGGGTGTGTTCTCCATCCTTTTTTTGCCATTTACTAACCTCAATTAAATATCGCATTGCTTTAACTTTGCTTTCATTGATTTCTTCAGCTTTATCTCCACTTTTCTTCTTATTTATATCCTCAATTAATTTTTTGAACGTGTATCTATTTTTGTTAAATTTATTCTCCTTCGTTTGCTCGCCTGCGTCGCTGTCGGTGATTATTTCCTCGCCGTTTGCCTTGTGTCCAACGCCGGCGGCTTCATGCTTTAAGATTAGATTACAAGCGTGATATGTTTGACTGCGAAAGGCGGCATCGTCACGATGACAAGTGATCCATTGCTGTGCTTTTTCTTTGAGTGTCAACTGGAAAGGAGAAAGGATTAAAGGTTAAAATATTTTATATTTATATATGTTTAAAAGCCGGCGCAACCACCAAGCGAGAGTCAGTTAGGCTGGGTTACAATAGCGTAGGGAAAGTACACTCGGTCAGTCAGTAGATAGCAAGAGAAATAGCATAGGCCACGGGCAGTGAAAACTCCCAAGGCTACCGGCAAGGTCAGAAGGAAGAGCCACAGGTAGTGAAAACTCCCAAGGCTAACAGCAAGGGCAAGGCGGAAAGGGGTCAGGAGTCGCGGCATTAGGATAACTAGAGGCTAAGCTAGATTATTAGGGTAATACTGAAATTAAAGAATACTAGTAAACCCTGCCACGCGATGCTGTGGCTTTCGATTACACTGTGAGACAATTTGAGGGTGGAAGACCACATATTGCCACATTTGACAATTTTTTTGATTGCCATTTTAAATTTGACTTCCTCTTAAAATTGGCAGAATATGAATGGGATGTAAGCCCATAGAATCTTATTAATGAAATATAAAATGAAGCATATACCTAGATAATTACTGGTTATTTTTATTTTCTGTGGACCTAGATTTTTTATACAAAGAGTTTGTGCGAGGAGCCCCATAGTGAAGTTTTAAGCCGAATAATTTTATATAATATGTTAACCTTAAAGCGATCTCCAAAAGACCATTTGTCGCAGTCCTCTTTCTCTTTCTAGTTTTCTTTCATATGACACCTCAAATTTAAAAATCGAACAAACTAAACGGTAAAACTGAATTTTTGAAAAGGTGGCAACTCTTTTTGTAAAAATTTTAATAAATTACTCATTTTCAGCTCAAGCCCTTGCATATGGTACCTGAAATTTAAAAATCAAACTATATCGTAAAAATTAAATTTTGAACAGGTGGCAACCCTTTTTGTAAAAATTATAATAAATTACTTATTTTCAAGCAAACCCCTTTCACATGACACCTCAAATTTAAAAATCAAACAAACTATACCGTAAAACTGAATTTTTGAACAGGTGGCAACCCTTTTTGTAAAAATTTTAATAAATTACTCATTTTCATCTCAAGCCCTTTAATATGGTACCTGAAATTTAAAAATCAATCAAACTGTACAGGTGAATAAAATTTTTAAACAGGTGGCAACTCTTTTCAGAAATATTAAACCTTCCTGCACATCTACAGGTCAAGCCCTTTCATTTGACACCCCATTTTCGAAAATCGGTATAACTGTGTAAAATTTATGGTGCGTACAAAAAATCGCTTAGCGTAATATATATAAAGATATATAAAGATATGTAAATCAGACAAGCGATCTTTCTTTGTTGCTTCTTTTTTTTTGTAAGGGAACCCCTTTGGCTTAGCGTACCCTGACCATGAACCGGGAGACCGGGGATTCATTACACTACTTCTGCCACAAAACACAAGTACAGTTTTTACTACTCAAAATTTGTTGTCCAACATTCTAGGCGTACTTTTTACTACGCAAAATTTTTAAAATTTTTTTACTGTCCAAATTTTTTTGTAAAATTTTTCAGGTCCACTTTTTACTACCGAAATTTTCTTGTACAAATTTTCGGGTCCTCCTTTTTTTCATGTCGGATTTTTAGGTCCACTTTTTACTGTCCAATTTTTTAAGTCCATTTTTTACTGTTCAAATATTCCTGTAAAATTTTCAGGTCCACTTTTTACTGTCCAAATTTCCTTATAAAGTTTGTCAGGTCCACTTTTCACTGTCTAAATTTTCAGGTCTACTTTGAAGTATCGAAATTTTTTTGTCCAATTTTTCTTCTCCACTTTTTATTGTCCAAATTGGGGTCTATTTTTAAGATCTACTTTTTCCAAATTTTCCTGTCCAATTTTTCTTCTCAACTTTTTGTTGTCCAAATTGAGGTCCTATTTTTGAGATCTACTTTTAACTATCCAAATTTTGCGGTCCAATTTTCAGGTCCACTTTTTACTGTCAAAATTTCCTTGTAGAATTTTTCAGGTCCACTTTTCACTGTCTAAATTTTCAGGTCCACTTTGAAGTATCGAAATTTTTTTGTCCAATTTTTCTTCTCCACTTTTTATTGTCCAAATTGCGGTCCCATTTCTGAGGTCTACTTTTAACTATCGAAATTTTCCTCTCGAATTTTTCTTCTCCACTTTTTATTGTCCAAATATTTCTATCCAATTTTTCAGGCCCACTTCTTTGTCCAAATTTTCCTGTCCAATTTTCATGCCAACTTTTTACTGTGCAAAATTTCTTACCACCTTTCAGATTCAACTTTACTGGCCCCCTCTTTTTACTACTGAATCCGCCGCTTCCCAACAAAAATCCACCAAAACTCACCTCTACAAATGGCAATAGCTCCACGCCCTCAGCAATGCTCTTCACGCCCAGAGTTTGCGCTTGTATTTGATAACCGAATTTCTTTTTATGCAATTGCAAAACCTCCTCCAATAGCATGCAACTCTGTGCATTACCAGTATGATTACTAATCAACTCTTCACATTGCTCGGCGAAAACGCGACGTGCCACTAGAGGCGATAAATAAATTTTGCGATCTTCATCGTTGGTCTGCTCCATTTCGACAATACCCTGTACGGCCTCCATGAGATCGGCCAACTTGAGAAAGCCATAATCACTCAAACGACACTGATACGAGAAGTGATAATGATAGGAGCGCACAAATTTCGGAAACAAAATCGTATATTGTGGCGCATTGCGAAACAGCTCAACCATTTCGCCAGCAAATAAGATCGTCTTCTCCAACTCGGCGACGGTTTGTTTGCGTTTTGGCAGCGATATTAACATATCATCACCGCCAACGCCGCCGCCACTGACACGCGTCATCACAACCACATTCGAATTGGCCAAACCAACCAGAATATCACGTATATCGCATACACCATAATCGGTGACGTCAAACGGACGAAATTGTGTACTACCAAAAATCGCCGGCAATTGCGACAGCAAAACGGATTTGTTGGCGTGCGCGCGCAAAATGCGCAACAAATCGGCGGTGAAGCGACGCAGCTGAGTGCGATGCGTTAGCGTGATCATGCGATTCTCGCCATCGCCAATGATCTGCACAACGCTGCTCAGCGCCTCGAAGAGTTCAATCAGTTTGGTGTAACCATAATCCGCAACGCGGCACTGTTTGCCGAAATGCCCATGATAGGCGGGTATGAAGCGATTGAACTTCATTGTAGACTTGGGTGACATTTTCACCAATTCGATCACTTCACGCGATATCTGATAGAGTGGATCGCTGAGGTGACATGCTGCTGCGGACTTTGCATATAAATTTGAATTGCCGGACGACGGCGGCTCCAGCGTTGTTGAGGAACCCGTGCTGTTACAGCTGCCGATGCTGTTGTTAAGCATGGCTGCTGCTGTTGTTGTTGTCACATGCGAATTCTCTCGCTCCCGCTCCCTTTCCTTCTCCGCACCTACGCCGCTGCCGCCACCATCCAACCAACTGAGTATTTTAATGCCGCAATTATTCACTTGTATTTGTATGCCCTGCACACAGCACACCAAATGCTCCAAATTCACACCCATTTCATTGGCGACAATTTCCGTTTTCATTTGCCCCGAAATGCAGTGCACCAACGAAGCCACCGGTATATCGCCGGAATGATGTTTCAGCAGCGGATAAATAATCTTTTTCAATTCGGCAATGGTCATCCAGACATTCGGCAACGGTTCGATATCTTGTTCGGCCCATCCCTTGTGTTGTTCGCGTTTGAAGTGTAGCGTACAATAGGGCACACTGTGCTGGAGGCCCTCCATAAGCGTGGAATCGCCAAGCGAGCTGATCACATCGGTTTGTAGACTGATGAATTTCTCTTCGCATTCATCGATGGTGATCGTGCAGATGTCGGGTAATTTGTATAGATCCGAAACGCTGATTGTGGTTTTGAAACGTGCTTGGAAGAGTTCACGGAATTTATACATTGGGAGGGTGTAGTAGGGTACGTCCTGTTTGGTTGGTTGAGTGTGGTATGGAATGAATAAGAAGGGATTCATTTTATTTAATTATTTATTAATACAAGCCAATGAAGCACATAAAATTCTTAGACTGATTTCAGAAATTCAAGAAAAATGTTAGTGAAAAAAGAAATGTATATGCAGATGCGCTGAATACCTATTAAAATTAGTAACGAAAACAATTTTTTTGGATTTTGAATTTTAATGATTATTTAAATTGTCCTACAACAACCTAGAAATTAATAATCAATTTAATTAAAAAATCATAAAAAATAATCATGATTAATAGCCATTAAAAATTAAACAAAAATAATCATACAACAAAAATTAATCAACTAATTTTTTGAACTGTATTTTTTGGGATTTTTAATGTTAATTATTATTTTAATTATCTCACTTTAAATTAAGAAATTATAAAAAATAATCATGATTAATAGTCTTTAAAAATAACACTGCTCTACAGCCAAAAAATACTCTGAACGCCACCATCCTATTTATATGTAAAATCGGTCGCTGATTCCGAAAATCGGGCTCATTTTTAATTCTAAGGGAAGGTTTTTGAGATATCGGCAATTTACCGTTATTTGGCCAATGGCTCCACTTAATCCTGTATACCTCTTTAACGCAGTGAGCTATATTCCTTGGAGTGACACCCAACGAAAGAAAATTAAATTTCCTTTTCATCGCTGCTATAACATTTTTCTCTAACTCTTATAGTTTCTGAAATATTGACGATTCAATTTGAATTTTTTCGATTTTTTACGATTTTTTGAAGAAAAAATTGACTTTGCCAGGCAATATCTTTTAAACCAATGTCTTCACCTTCGGGTTTACTTCTTTACGTGAAGCTCTATTCTATTGGGGAAAAGATAAGCTATCAACGAAGAAAATCCATGGTAAAATGGAAAAGTTATAGGCGATCAAGTAAATACATCCAAGTCGCGCAATGCCTCTGCACGGGTATATTCTATGCATGTTATACCCGTAAATGGGCTTTTATCTACTGCGCTGCCAATGTGCTGCTACTGCAGATGTGTAGGTATTGGTACAATATGCATAGAATATACCCGTGCAGAGGCATTGCGCGACTTGGATGTATTTACTTGATCGCCTATAACTTTTCCATTTTACCATGGATTTTCTTCGTTGATAGCTTATCTTTTTCCCAATAGAATGGAGCTTTACGTAAAGGTGTAAAACCGAAGGTGAAGACATTGGTTTAAAAAATATTGTCTGACAAAGTCAATTTTTTCTTCAAAAAATCGTAAAAAATCGAAAAAATTCAAATTGAATCGTCAATATTTCAGAAACTATAAGAGTTAGAGAAAAATGTTATAGCAGCGATGAAAAGAAAATTTAATTTTCTTTCGTTGGTTGTCACTTCGAGGAAGATAGCTCACTGCGTCAAAGAGATTTACAGGATTAAGTGGAGCCATTGGCCAAATAACGGTAAATTGCCGATATCTCAAAAACCTTCCCATAGAATTAAAAATGAACCCGATTTTCGGAATCAGCGACCGATTTTACATATAGGTAGGATAGTCACGTCCAAAGTACAGACACAAAATTTCATTTTGTGATCCAGTGTAATCAGAAATATTCATATAGTCCAAATTAATCAAATACTTTTTTTAATTGCTTAATTATTTTTAATTTCTTGATTATTTTAAATTTTTAGTTGTTTGATTGCTTTTAACCCTTTAATTATTTTCAATTATGCGATTATTTTTTTTTTATATGATAATTTTTTTTTCGTAAGAAACAACTCTACGCAATTGCTTATGAGTAATATTTCTGAGGCGAAAAAAATATTAAAAAAATTAATCTATTAGTCAGTTAATCATGCGATTAAACAAATCGAAAAATAATTGAAAATAATCAAATAATTTTATTAAGCGAAAAAAACCAAAGTAATCATGCAATGAAAAAGTCGAAAAATTATCGAATAATTCCTAAATCATCCAACAAAAAAAAATAAAAATTTCGAAAATATCAAAATAATCATGCAATTAAAAAAGCAGGAAAATAATTGAAAATAATCAAATAATTGTTTTATACAGCCAATAAAAAATTTAAAAAAATCAACAAATGATTGATTAAGTATAATCAAATATTTGTATTAATCATGTCACTAAACAAATTTAGAAGTATTCGAAAACAATAAAAATAATCATGCAATTAAAAGAGCGAAAAATAATCATGCAATTAAAAAATCTAAAAGTAATCAAAATAATCATGCAATTAAAAAATGCGAAAAAGAATTGAAAATAATTATATTAATCATCCAATAAAAAAATTTAAAAATAATTGAATATAACCAAATAATTCTTTTATCAACCAATAAATAAATCGGATAAAATCGAAAAAAAAAAATTAAAATAATCATTCAATTAAAAAAATAAAAAAAAATAAAATAATAATGCAATTAAAAAATGGAAAATAAATGAAAATAACCAAATAATTGGATTAATCATGCCATTAAAAAAATTAAAATAATCATGCAATTAAAAACAATCGACAAATAATAGAAAATAATCAAATAATTATATTAATCATTCAATAAAAAAAACCAAAACAAAAAATTACAAAAAATCAAAAATTAACCAAAAAATCAAAATAATCATTCAATTAAAAAAAATCAAAAAAAAAATAATTAAAAAAAAATCGAAAAAAAAAATAATTAAAAAAAATCAAAAATGATCGAAAAAAATCAAAATAATCATTCAATTAAAAAAAATCGAAAAAAAAAAATAATGCAATTAAAAATAAATAAATGTTGGATAATTCACGCCATTCAAAAATTTTTAAATCGGAAAAATCAAATTAATCATGTAATTAAAAAAATTTACAAATAATTGCAAATAATTGTATTAATAATGCAATTAAATTAATAAAATCGATAAATAATTAAAAACAATCATGCATATTAAAATTAGTTAATGGATCCATTGACGGTTTTTTTTTTTAATTTAATTAACTGATAATCATTTAAAAATCTAAAATAAAAGTATTTAATCATTAAAGATCATTCCAGAGTTATAAAAACAAAACATGCTTTAATTAACAATCACTAAAATGTTTAATCATTAAACATTCGAAGTTTTAGTTATTTAAAATTTAGCAAAAGAACAAGGAAACTCACCTTAAGTAGTCCAGCCACTTGACAACGCAACGTATTCAAATCCGTTTGCGATGAATCGCGCGTATATGAGACCAACATGCGTTTATGCCAAACCTTTTTGCGATGCAAATAGGCCACCACCTGCTTGGCGAACTAAAATGCGAGCGAAGAAGAGGAAAGAACAGCAGGGTCAATTTGAAAAAAAAAAAAAAAAACAATAAACCTAAAATCTGTACTCACAAACATATCAGGCACTGTCACCTTTGCAAAAGAATTGCCCTCAAAGACCAACGACAATACTGGCGTTATCGGTTTCAATTGATCCATAAGGAATGCACGTAAATTAGCCTCCTCCATGGTGTAATCCAAATTGGTGATTTGTAGCGTAACAGCTTGATTGTTGGCATCGCTGCTGCTGCTCAAAGCAACAACACTTGCATTGGTATTGGCATTAGCATTGCCGCCTACGTCGGTTTTGCTGACAGGCATCAATGATTGATTGACTGTTGTGTTGGCTGCTGTTGTTGCTGTTGCAGTGCCATTGACATCACGTCGTGTGCTACCGTTACCGCTACTGCTGCTGCTGCAATTTGGCGCCGTCATCACAATGGCGCTGTTGTGACGCTGGTGGAGTAACACTGCGGCCGCTGGCCGTGCACCACTGCTCAGCTCATTTATAGAATTGTGCATGTTCATGTCACAATCGTTTAGGCCCTCGAAACCAGGCGGTGGAGGTACACAGGACAAATTTGTATAATTCGATTGATATAAACGCGAAAATTGTTGGTGTGTGGCGTATGTGTATAGTGAACTGGGGGCTGTATTCATGAGCGTGGTGCCGCCGCCACCAGCAGTTAAAGCACGCGGTCCAACGCCATTTTGTAGCGCCTGTTGATATGATAATATAACGCCACCACCACCGCCGCCGCCATTGCCACTTACGGTTGTGCGACTGTATGGCATATAACGATTACGATTGTAGCTATTGTACGCCGCTGCAGCCGCGCTTGTGTTTGCGCCATTATAACGCAATTCGCTAGCGCCTAAAGGTAGGCTAAGTGGCAGTGGCTGCGGCACTGTCGCAACCGTTGATGGCAAATTGTAAAGCGCATTTTCGTTGTTGAGGCTGCTATTGTAGATTAATTGTTGTTGCGGCTGTTGTTGTTGCTGCTGCTGTGGCAGGCTGTAGTAATGTATTGACGGCGGTGCAATTAAATCGCTATTCGAACACAAAGAATTGTTGTTGATATCGAAGCCATTTGCAATTGCTGCAGTTGTGGTGCCAAGAGGGTTAGCTGGCATTGTTTGTTGTTGTAGTTGTTGCTGATGGGGTTCATGTTGATGTGGTTGTGGTTGTGATTGTAAAAGAGCAGCGTAATTTGCATAGGGTGCCTCTGTATCTGCTTGAAACATGCTGCTGCATGGGAGGTGGGTTAAGAAAATTGTTTTGTTTTAATTTTTTGCTGTTGTTCACAAAATGACGGTCTTAAACACAAATATGTATGTACATATGTTGCTAACTTACCCATAAAATTTGTCACTCATTTTCTGTAAATTTCTTATTGCTGAAAGAGGGAAAAAGATATTTATTCTTAAAAGTTGTCAGAGAGTAGCGATTATTTTTATGATTGGCGCGAAGACTTTGTTCTTTAGTCAATTTGCAGCAGGTAAATGGTGCTAAATTAGCGCTTTATATTACTGAAAGGTTCTTAGGTGTATATTAAGCGTACGTCTGAACATGTCCATATATTTTACTCCTATTTAGTTGACCACCACATAATGTACACTAGGAGTGCCAACACCCTATTTCTATCGAAACCTGCTAAGGCAGCAGACCTCCACTGTTACTCTGCTTCCCTTGGTGCTTGCAGTTGGCGCCAGGAACCACGAAAGAGAAACGAGTGGCGCGCCTTATTGGACTCGGACAAAATCATTCAGACGGTTTCGCGCCAACTAAGAAGAAGAGGAAGGAGTGTCGACTCGACAGTTTTTCTTAATATTTCTTAGGACTAAAAAACTACTTTGATTTTCTATAATGTATTTAGGTGTTGTTGTTTTATTGATTCTGCTATTGCTGTAATCCATTTTGTTGTTGTTGTTGTTGTTGTTGTCTCTTTTTCCTCAAATTTTACCTTCCATTTGCTTGTCTTACTAATTCTACTCATGCTTCTAATTTTTTCTTTCTATTTATCTTTTTTTCCTTTCCCCTATTTCTATACCACCTCCGTCCATCTCTTCTTTTTGTTTTTATTCTGCTGCTTATCTTCTTCTATATATATAAAAATGGTGTACAAAATTTATAGTACTTCATAAAATGAGAACGACTGGGCCGATTTCCTTATAATTTTGGTCAGTTGTTCGTATTCTCGAGGAGAAAGTTCTTATGGAAGAAATTTTTGGAAAATCCCTTCGGAAAAGTCGGAAAATTGGACAAAATCCAAAATCGAGGTTTTGTATGAAATTTTGTGTGAAATTATTCCTTAATAACTTTTCAAATGGAAAAAAATAGAAAGTTCTTAGCCAAAATCCGATAGATAGGGATAGCGATAGGAATAGGGATAGCGATAGCGATAGGATAGTGATAGGGATAGGGATAGGGGTAGGGATAGGGATAGAGATAGAGATAGAGATAGAGATAGAGATAGAGATAGAGATAGAGATAGAGATAGAGATAGAGATAGAGATAGAGATAGGGATGGGGTAGGGATAGAGATTGAGATTAAAATTGAAATTGAGATGGATACGGATCGGGTAAGTAAGTTTGTCGCGGCGAATATAACTATACATATAACTTTTATTCAGAGAATAGACAATTTTTTTTATTATTCGCAGTCATTAAGATG
Source organism: Urophora cardui (assembly GCA_960531455.1). Classification (NCBI taxonomy): domain Eukaryota; kingdom Metazoa; phylum Arthropoda; class Insecta; order Diptera; family Tephritidae; genus Urophora; species Urophora cardui. The sequence continues at coordinate 121,109,915 of OY482674.1, forward strand.
GACTCTATGATAATGGTGAGCAATACGGCAATCAAAGAATTTTCTTTAGGCTTGATAAAATAAATTTTAGCAGAACAACGTCTGCCGGGTCAACTAGTGTTCTAGAAAATTATTCGCCATAAAATTTCAGAAAAAATCTTCGTAAAATGAACCTAAAAGACCACAGTCATACAGACATAAGCCCCCTTTTCAACCCAAAGACATTGGTGTATTAAACTTAAAGATTGAACATCTAGCGGCGGCCAACAAAAAATAACAAAATTTGTTTCATATGTGGGGAGTACAGTGAACTTTTTTTGTCCCTATAAGCGAGATGGCCTAATGTACATAATACATACATATATGTGTGTGCACACCCTAATGCATATACATTTTTATTTTTGTTATACGAATGTGCATATGTACATATATATGTAAGTAACTTCCCGCCAAAAAATATGTATATAGTATATATACATAGATAAGTATGTACCTCATGCCGTTAGCATAATTTTTTCGCAAACAAAAACAAAAACAACAAATTAGCAAAGAGACAGTTTTCTATGGTTTTTGTCATGCTTTGTCATGCTTTTTCAGCTTTTCTAACTGTAAACTTTATAAGAAGAATTATATCGCACCCAAAATCATAAAGTGGCACAACTCAAAATTTTTCGAAATCGGGTTTCTTTCATAAATCAGTACACAGCATATATCTCTAGTTTTTTGGCTCTGCTGAAAAATTTTTAAATTTTGAATTGTGTCACTTAATGATTTAGGGTGCGATATGTATAACCATTTTTATATGCATATGTATACATACATACGTATGAATGCATATAACATTTTTATTTGCAAATGAAACGTTTGCTTCTAAAAATCAGAACTCACCTTAAATCATAAAATTTGCCACTTTCATAAAAATAATAACACTCGTTTATTAGAGCGATTGGTCGTTTTTAAAAGACGTTTAGCTATGTGTGTATATATACTATGTATAACTTTTCTTATGTAAAAAAAAAATAAAACTTAATTTTGTTTAAGTTAAAATTTTGTATAAATTAATTTTACTTAATTTAGCTGATATGAATTTTCGCGATTTTTTTTTCCTTTTTTTTGGTTTTTATTTTTTTTTGTTTTTTTTTTTTAATTTAATTAATTTATTTTTTTGTTTTATTTTTTATAATTTTTATTTTTTATTAAATTTAAATTAATTTTTTTTTATATGTAAAATAAATTTTTTTATTTTAAATGTTGTTTAATTTAAATTTTTTACTTTATTTTTTAATACTTCTTATTTGGACATAACAAATACACACATTTAAACTAATTAATTAATATCTTTGCTTGCAAAGAAAAATCTTTTCATTTAATTATATTTTCATTATAATTTTTTAGGTTAATTTTTTATTTTTTTTATTATTTTTTTATTAAGATTTTCTTTCCTGTTTGCTCTACATCTAAACTAATTTATGTTTAGCCGGCACGCCGAATTGCAACATACTGTTACAGGAGAAATTCCAACGCATTATACATAAGTCCTGTTAGTTAGACAGGGTTGATTTTATTGGGCGCAAAAAATAAAAATGTCAAAGTTTATTTAAAAGTTAAGCTGCGTTTACATACAGAGAGCGTAAATTAAGTTGCTTTCATCGATGGTAAACGCACCTTAACCGCAAGTAAACTGCGATTGCCCGAACTTCTCTCTAGTAATTTCAGTTATTCATAGATCAATACTTAATTAATGAAAAGTAAAATTTGTAGCCCTCCAAATGTGTCTGTGTAAAATATGATGTATTTAAAAAACTTCTGCTTAAACACCCGGACCTCAATTATCCATTTTTTAGTACTTTTTGGAATGTTAAAATAAGGAAGATTCAATTAAAAGTCAACCATATCAATAAAGTAACCTTAAATTAGACTGCCTTTCACAATCACCTTGGTATATTGAAAGTAGATGGCAGCGGGAGTGACTTGAAGAATTTGATAGTAATCGTTTAGCTAACGACTGAGCGAAGAATTGCTAATGGAGTACATGACGTCATTGTAGAAAGCATATATACATTTCACAGCAAGTCAACTTCTCAATCACAAGTAGAAAGTAGGTACTTCGCAGGCTTTCTTTTTGATGGCTCAAAGTTCATTTGGGGGTCAAACATATACATACATACATTCATATGTAGATAACAAAAGATTTAATTTTTTCGACATACACGCGCATTTTAGGGAATATTGTAGCCTGTAGAATACTGTCAATTGACTATAATTACGTATGCAAATATGTACGAATTTAGTAAGCAACTGCACTACGTAATATAAGTTTTCTTCTACTTGTGTGTGCGTGTGTATGTAATGCATGCATTTTTTATCAAATAATAAAAGCCCACTCTTGAAAGCAAAAAGCAAAAAAGGAAATAAAAGTGCAATAATAAGAGACGATGATGAATATACATATGTGCATTAGGGTGGTCCTTAAATTTAGCGATTTTCTTCGGTCTCACCCCCTACTTCGGTAACAACACGGTAAAAGATACCACATAAAAATTTTGGTCTCGATCGGAGATTGATAAAGGGTGTCGCACAGGGGTAAAAATTCGAAACGCTCTATGGAGACTGAAAAAATTTAATTTTATTTTCGGTATATCTAATACCCCAAATCGATAGTCCTACACTCAAGGATGCAATATATAAATTTTGGCCCAGATCGAATATGTTTAAGGGGTGTCGCACAGGGGTCAAAGTTCAGATAACCACATGTGACCCCTGTGCGACACGGTGCAGTGAAATAACGCCGGTGGAATTAACGCCCGCGGGCGCGATTTTTAATTCCAATTTTTCGTTTTTTTTTTTTAAATATGGTGTATTATTATTGGAAAAAGCGCCGCAGGCGAAAAATTGGAATAAAAAATCGCGCGATTTTTAATTCCAATTTTTCGATTCTTTCAATTTTTTTTAAATCCCCTTCTAAATATTCAAATACTCAATCAAAATAAACAAAGCTTCAGTAAATTTCTATAATCATTTATTAGTAACAATTTTCAAGGTCTCTAAGAAAGTAAATATTTAAATACGCAATCAAAATAAACAAAACTTCATTACATACATATTGGCACTTTCAGACCACAATCTATACAAATACTCATATAGAGTTTTCAACAATTTGACGACAAACCGGGCACAAAATATTTCTATTGCCATTTACGATTGCAACCTTACACTGAAAAAACAACTTACTAAGATTATGGAAACGTGGGAATGATTCGGCGCTAAAGACATATTTCCATATTTTGATGTACGATTTTCTTCAAATCAAGGAATAAAAACCACGTTTTAAAGAAAATTGTACATCAAAATATGGAAATATGTCTTTAGCGCCGAATCGTTCCCATTTTTCCATAATCTGAGTAATTTTTTTTGAGTGTACTGTGCTCTCCAAAGCAATCCGCACACAATTTAAAGTGATTGCATGGGCTTAAGAGAACATCGCGTGGCTTGGTAAAACAAATAACACACAACAACATGCTTTGACTCTCGCAAAAATTGTCCGCCGTTTCTTCATAGTCAGAACAATCCATTTCGGATACATAAATGTCTTCTGTGTCACATGTCTTATTTTCGGGATTACTCATTTGATTCGCCTGCGGCGCTTTTTCCAATACTAATACACCATATTAAAAAAAAAACGAAAAATTGGAATTAAAAATCGCGCGATTTTTTATTCCAATTTTTCGCCTGCGTCGCTTTTTCCAATAATAATACACCATATTTAAAAAAAAAAACCCCGTCAGCGGGGTTAATTGCCCTTTCGAAAGAGAAATAAAGCCCACATCGCCGAATAGGGCGCGCGGGCGTTCTTTCCCTTTCTGAATGGAAATAAAACCCACGGGTTTAATTTCGTTTTATTCGCAGGCGCTATTTCTTTTTCAAGAAAGGAAAGAACGCCCGCGGGCGTTAAATCCACGGGCGTTATTTCACTGCACCGTGCGACACCCCTTAAACATCACCGATCGGAACCAAAATTTGCATTTGGTATTTTTGAGTAAAGGACAATCGATTTTTTGCATTAGATATACATATAAAAAATTAAACTTCAATGTTTACAGTTTTCTGAATCTTGGCCCCTCTGCGACACCCCTTAACCATTTCCGATCGGGACAAAAATTTATATGTGAAATCTTTGATCATATTAGCATCGATCTAGGGGGTTAGGTTGAGGAAATATGCTATAAAATTTGTCTCCATACATTTGGGGACCACCCTAATCTACATAAATATTAATAAGTAAATAAAGCAGCATTATTTAGTTAACAGCTCTCTAGCGATCTCTTTCTTTCGCTAAACGAGAAGTTAATAAATAGTAGCAACAAAAGGCGACAATAAATCATAATGTAGAATAACTAATCCCATGTCAAGGGGAGGCTTACATGTTTATATTAAAAATGTGACCAAACAATGCATCTGAGACTTAGTTGCTTCAGTGACATCAATCAAGGAATTGCGTGAGCTTGCGCTTGAGTTGAGAAAAGGAAGCAGGCAAATTTAAAACCTAATAGAAGGCGCCTTTTAAGTTGAGAAAAGAAACAAGAACAGAATTGTGTTGGTAAAGGAAAAGTTTTATTAAAATAAATTAGCTACATAGGCTATTCTGGAAAAAAAATGGAATTTCCTCTCGGAAGATAGCTGTCTTTGGAAAGAAAGTTGGCAGAATAGATAAGCGTAGAAAAACCCTCTGATAAAAAATTCAACAAATATTTTTGCTATTAATAAAATAAAGTAAAAAAAAAAAGGCTGAAATATAAAAAAGCCAACAAATATTTTTGCTATTAATAAAATAACATACAAAAAAAATATTTTTAAAATATAAAAAGTCAACAAATATTTTTGCTATTAATAAAATAAAGTACAAAAAAAAATATTTCTAAAATATATCTACATTAAAAAAAAGAGTTAAAAAATGCTGTAAATGTTTAAAATGCTTAAATAGCTGAAAAAGTTAAAAAAAAAGTGGCACTGCAGAGAGAGAGAGCTACCGTTACAGTTACGCTTAATGCTATGCGCTATTGAAAATTAAAAATCCTTATATAAAATTCATTTTCAGATTTTGCTCTATTTTTTTCTTTCAATTGAATGTTTTTAAAATAAACAAATGTTTTCTAAATAAAAATGCATTATACATTGTTTCTAATATATGTACATACATACACAAATTGAACTTGACTTTAGATCAGCACACAATCAATTGAGTGCCGCCATATAAACCAACAGCAACAACCCAACCGCGTCGACACTTCTACGCTGCGCTGCACTAGTTTTTGACAAGCAAAGATTTTCAAAGTGTAAGCTGCATACAAAAATAATAAAAACAATAACAGCAACACATTAGAATTATCAATTTTTATATTTAAATGCATACATATGTACATACATATGTATAAACAAAAGCTATACATACATTTGTAGGTACTACATACATACATACATATACCTAAATTTATGTACATTTGTGTTGATGACGAGCCTCACGCTGTCTGCCTTTTAATCGCTCTTAATCACTCTTAACCCATAAGTGTTGATTACTTTTTGTTTTGGCGCTTGGGCTGCCTTCCTGCCCCTCTCCTCTACATATTAACCTGTGTGTGCGCACGCCATAACATAGCAAAGAAATGTGCCTAAAAAGCAAAAATTAAAATAAATTTAAAAATTAACACGATTTTTTGGGTTGTGTGAAGGAATATGTTGAAGGGTATGTTGCTAGCAAATTGTATGCGCTTATCAGCTATAATTATAATTAGCTTATCACGCTAATATTGCGATCCACAATGTTGTTGAAACAGATGTCGGTACATGCTGATTGTTTTTTTTTTTTTTTTTAATATACGAGGTTCTGAGTTTCTCCTCCAATTCGAGGTAAGATAAGTAGTACGTACTTATTTTTTTTTCCGAATTGGAAACACCTGCAATTTTATGCCGACTCCGAATGGAGCTGCTTTTTGTCGGCAAAAATACACATTTGCAGGCTGTGCCAACGACTGCCGAGGCATGTACCGCTATTTTTTACAAAAACCTGTATGCGCATAAACTTTTGGATGTCTCCTGTCTTGGCGCACAAAGATGACTCAATACTTAACAAAATAACCTATTATCTTCATTAATTGAAACCTCCTAAAATGTTTTCCGACATGAAAAATTTAATTGCAAAGTATTTTTGAAAAACTCTACAAACTCTCCACTTTTCAAAAATATGCGTTGTGTATTCTAGTTTTGCAAGAATTGGTAAATAACAAAATCTGATGTATTTATAGGCATTTTTAAAAGTCTACACACTCTCTACTTCAATATAATACGCAATGTTTATTTTGTTTTTGCAAAACTGATTAAATAACGATATTTTAGGTAGTTACAGACATTTTTTAAAAGTCTACAAACTCTCCACTTTGCAAGAATTGGTAAATAACAAAATCTCTACTTCAATATAATACGCAATGTTTATTTTGTTTTTGCAAAACTGATTAAATAACGATGTCTTAGGTATTTACAGACATTTTTTAAAAGTCTACAAACTCTCCACTTTGCCGAATTGCTTTGTTTTCTTTGCTTAGACATTTTAGTAGGCTTCTTGATACGAAAAGGCAATTGTTTAGCATTTTTTAAGTCTACAAACTCTCCACATTGTGATAACGTGCTACTTTCTTCACTTAGACATTTTAGTAGCCTTCTTGATATGAAAGGCAATTCCTTAGCATTTCTTTATAAGTCTACAAACTCTCCACTTTGTGAGAACGTGTTATTCTCTTCACTTAAACATTTTTAAATGCTTCTTGATATAAAAGAGCTATTTCTTAACATTTATGTATATGTCTACAAACTCTCCACTTATACATATATAAAACTTAAAATGATTTTTTCTTCTTTTTAGATATGCTTAAATAATAGCTGTTTAAGCACATTCAAGCACTTTCATTTTATAGTTATACATTTAAATGGCTTCTTTACAAGAAAAAATTCCATTTGAGATCGTGTCAGAGGGTCCAAATCGTTCGTAGATTTGTTATTCGATCGATATATCGACGGCTGAGAATAAGATCGTCCTATTTCAAAAATTGTTTCAAAAATGACCTATTTGAAAAATTGTTTCAATAACGTCCTATTTCAGATTTTGCTTCAAGAACGCCCTATTTGAAAAATTGTTTCAATAACGTCCTATTTCAGAGAAAAATATATGGAATTTTCTATGAAATAGGGCGTTTTTGAAGCAAAATCTGAAATATGACGTTATTCAAACAATTTTTCAAATAGGGCATTTTTGAAACAATTTTTGAAATAGGGCGATCATATTCTCAGCCGTGTATATGATTTTTTTGGCCTTCCCCAATCATCCTAAACATTTGTTGTTTCATGTGTGTTGTGTACAAAAATATCCGATTCTGGAAGTCTGTGGTCTGTTGAAGTGGCTTTGATGCTTTTTGCTATATTTCAATACGCATGAAACAACCTGTATCTCTAGATGACGTATATACCCCCATATGTAGGTTATAAATCTAGTACTTTATGTTTTTGCATTTTTCAAATTTGGAAACATGACTTCGTATACCGGACACGCGCTCCTTCGCTGAAATACTGGCATATTGATATTGATGTTGTTGGTGAACGGCGGTGGGGTAATACATACATGAGGACGAAAATCATGCCAAATTTAATATACACTTCGCTTTATTAAAATCTGCGTTTTACCCCGCTTTCTTTCAGCGAACTAAATAAATAGTAGTGAGCGGCGGTCAGGCCCGACGAGAGGGGGGGCTGAGGGGGTCAATTGCCCCGGGCCCGGGCTCAAAATGATATCCAAGTTTTTGCTAAAGAAAATAAACAAACAACACATTTAATCACCTTTCGTAGATAGCAATCATTTTAAATTTTATAAATCTCTTAACGTGTCTGCATCCCACTTAAGGAATTGTTGGTTTTTGGCGTCGACTTTGCAGCATAAATTTGAATTCGTTTTCTGTTGCAACAGAAAAATTCGGTATGATGCAAATTCTTATACAGCGATATGGGTATTTCCTGGGCGTTTCGGACGGTATGTTCGCACGATTTTTTGAACTTTTGAGGCAGAAATATCGCGAAATATTGTATCGTTTTATGATAAAAGGAAAGATTTAGGTCACAGCTGATGACTAAAGTATGTTACCGACAGAAATTTAGTTTAATGCCTCTGTGTAAGCCACTTAAACTGCGTTCCGGACGCTACAAAAACACGTCCATATTTTAAAAGTAGCTAAAACAGAGGCATTAAACTAAATTTCTATCGCTAACATACTTTAATCATTATCCGTGGCGTAAATCTTTCCCTTTATCATAAAACTATACAATATTTCGCGATATTTCTGCCTCAAAAGTTCAAAAAATCGTGCGAACATACCGTCCGAAACGCCCAGGAAATGCTTATATACATATGTACGTGTATGTATGTATGTAAACAGCGATACGCCGAAAACAAACAAAGCTTGCGAAGCTAAAATTTTCTTTGGTGCTTCGTACAGTTGAATTCGATTGCTGTTTCACTAAAGCGTTCAGCAGAATCAGTCTTTTGATATACTAAATTATTACCAACAAATATTTGTATTCCAATTTAAAGAAATTTATTTCATACAAATAAAGCAATATGTATTTAAACAGAATTCATTCAGACCTATGGTCCCTTGGACAATATTACTCAGTATGACCCATGGATTCGGAAACTGGATGTGCCTTTTGACAATACATTTGACCCACCCTAATATGTATATTTCTATGTAAACATATTTACTTGATCTGTATTAATGTATAGATAAAATAAAGTTCGTGACTATATATTCATTGAATTTTGATTTTAAGATTTTTTTCATTTAGTATAGGGGCCCGTAGTTATTTTGACCCCGGGCCCGGATTTTCTCTCGGCGGCCCTGGCGGCGGTTTAGACAAAAATAATCATACTCAATCGGTTCGAAACACATACACATACACACACACCCACATACACAATAATTTAGTGAGCTTCTCTTATGCTCTAACGAAAAGCAAAAAAATAAAAAAAAAATAAATTCTAAACAAAACATAGCAGAGCAGCGCTTAGAATATTTATTAATACTTTTTTTAAGCTTTCGGGGTCTTCTTTACAAGTCTTTCTTGCTATTTTTCTTGTTCTTGTTGTGTATTTTGTGGGAGATAGTATAAAATTGTGTGTTTTTGCTCAGACAGGAAGCATTCATTCAATGCCGTTTATACGACGAGCCGTATACTGAAAGCTTTTAAATTAAATGTTATTTTTTTAAACAAAGTAAGAAGTGAAATTTCAATTAATTCGAAAAAAGGATTAATAAAACAAAGTACTGCTAAAATTTCTCTACAAAACTGCAGCTTTTTTGTTAAACAAAAATTTTGAAAAACAATAAATAGAGTAAAAGTGAAGGAACTTGAAAACAAAATTCAAAGTGAAACTTCTAAAAAAGATAACAAAAAAATTAAATAAAGATAACAAAAAAATTAAATAAATTAAATAACTACAACAAACAGTTCTTATGCAAAATTAACTAACTCTCAGCACACTCACAAACACCCTCAAAAATCAAGCGCAACATCTCAAGCAAGCAACAACTCTAAATAAAATTAAACAAAAAAAGTAAGACACTTGCAATTTCTCTTAACAAAATAAATGTCAATGCAAAGTACTGTTTACGCTGCTTTAAAAATATATATTTTACAAACAAAATCAAAAAACTCTTATACGAAAATATTTTTTTATAATCTACCGGAGAGTTAGAATAATTGCATTACTTTATCTTTGAAAGAAAAGTTATAGTTTTTTGCGGCGCGCTAAAATGTTTATAACGCTCTCACGTAAGTACAGTCATATACTTTTACTTAATAATTCTATACATATGAATAAGCATAAATATATACAGAAATACCCTTCAACGCAGAAATACATATGTAGCTCATAAAGAGACAGAGGATTTATTATCCACTTATCCCAACGCAATGCTTTTAATTGCCTTATTTATAACGGTAATGGCCTACTAAATTGCAACTGCTCCTCTGTGTAGCACTCCAGAAACCACTGTCACTAATATGTGGAGTTGTGTGTTAGTTTAAGCATTAATAGTTCGAAGATATGTAACTTAAACCATAATAAATTTTTCTGCAATTTTATAAAATTTCCCTTTTTGGGAAATTTTGGTAAGAATTAAAATCGCATTCAATTTATCTTTATGGCTTACTAAAGTTTAAGGCAAACCATTTTATTACATTTTTTAAATTTTCCTTTTTGGCAAATTAGTATAATTGTGCGAAGTAGAGTATAAGGGAAACGATTTTTTCCCTTTTTAGGAAATTTCGTAAATTTATATAATTGTGTGAAATTATCACCAACGATTTTTTCCCTTTTTAGGAAATTTCGTAAATTTATATAATTGTGTGAAATTATCACCTTGTCACCTTTTTGAGTCTTAAGAGAAACGATTTTATCTAATTTTAAAAAATTTCCCTTTTTGGGAAATTTTGTAAATTTATATAATTATGTGAAATTCACCTTTTTGAGTCAGTAAAACTTAAGAGAAACGATTTTATCTAATTTTAAAATTATTTCCTTTTTGGAAAATTAAAAAATTTGAGGTGATTTTTTTCAATTTCACCACTATAACTCGTTTGGACATTTAGGCAAACCATTTTATTACATTTTTTTAAATTTCCCTATTTGGGAATTTTGGGAAATTAGTATAATTGTGTGAAATTCAGCATTTTGACTCAGAAAACGTTAAGAGAAACGGTTTTATTTAATTCTGAAATTTTCTTACCCACGATGACAATTTTAATTGATTTTAGAAAAATTTTCCTATTTGGTAAATTAGTATATAAGTACTTAATATATAAAACAAATTCCCTAACTATGAAAAATCTGTAATCAACTCTTGTTTCTTTGCCAGTTGTTAATCAGTTTTGTTACAAAAAAAATGTCCTTTATAAAACTACAAATTGCCACCTTAGTAGCAGTGCGCAGTGCTTCTCAATCTTAACTGACTTTACGGTATAACTCCGTGAGCCAAACTGCTTAAAAAAGCATCCAAAAAGAGTGACGAAAATTAGCTTTTTTGAAGTGCTACGTAAGCTTCAAAAACACTATTTTTGTATGATTCGGATTTCGAGTTATATTAGTGAAAATCGCATAAAGATACGTGCAGCAGTTCATCGCAAAGAGACAGGCAACAAGTCAAGAACCTTGTTTTTGAAGATTATTTTTGGAACAGCTGAAATTGCGAAATTTCCCCAATTATATAATTTGCAAACTTTTGTTTTTGTAAATACGTAAAACAAAGTGATAATTTATAATCTGTTGCACTGAAGCGTATAGTCGCTCCTCTGCAACTTGCACGAATTTTTAAATTGTTGTTTTTTTTAAATACTTGTAAGCCATGGAAACAGACATATATTTTAATTTCATTTAAATCACTTTCAATTGATATTTCCTTAAAATTAATCACGAAAAAATATGGGGCATTAAATGAAGCTATACAAGAAGAGATTACAAGGGACATTTTGACTTTATAAAAATACGAGCTCTTATGCACATATGCACTTGCTTATGCTTATATATATGTATGTTTCTATCTCTGTATATAAATTAATAAATCAAGCATATACATATGAAAGTAAATGTTATCATTAAATGTAATTTCTGATTATGTATAAAGTACAGTTTGACTCATTTGAAAATATTTATTATAACTTTTCATTAAGTTTAAATATGATTACTTGCACGTAGCGACTGCTCACGGCTAATGCGTCGAAATTCAAGCGTTTTGGTAATTGTTTAGCTAAAGAATATAAACTTTACATCTTTTGTACCAGATGTCCCCCCTTAACTCATAAATCAGAGTTAATTTCCTTGACATTATGCGCGTTTAAAAAGTTGTACCATATTGATTGTTGCTTGCATTGCAACTAAAATGTTGCGTTTCGGCCGGCGCAACATGTATATGAACACAATGTTGCACTGCACTCTACAGCAATGCTAGCTACTTGTTTCACCACAGAGCATGCTTTACAATGGCGATGCAGGAGCCGAGCAGCAGATAGCATGTAGTAATAGGGAAAAAATAATGCACTTTGTTGCACAAACAACAAACACGTCATTTACACAAGAATAATTTGTAAAGAAATGCAAATAAAACGTGAGAGATAGGTGCATACGCACATACATACATATTAATCCTTATCAACATTTCATGTAAGCGCAGCAAGCAAGCGGCAACAACGCTAGTTCAACTTGAGTTCAAATCACGCCATTTTTTGTTTTTGTTTTTACCGAATTGAAATATGATGATGCTGTAAAAAAAGATTAACACGAGCAACATTTGCTTTATTTACAAATTAACTCATTATAAACTTAACTTATTAAAAAGGGCGTATGGAGGATTAGTGTATTTATATAGAATAGAGTGGCTTACGTGTTTAGGCGCCATTTTAGAATGGTTGAATTTAGTCGGAATAAAGGAAGCTGTCCAAAAAAAAAAGGAAAACACACATACAAACATATGTAAATATATATTGAAACAAACGTTTGCGCGTATGTAGTTCACTAGCGCTGCCCTTTTGTCAGTCAATGACAAGTGCTGATTAGCTCTTAATTATTTTTAAATGTATTAATATACATACATATGTACATACATTAATAGGCTGCATATATGTACGTATATATGTATGTATATAGTACCTATAACCAGACCTGGGTAATATCAAGTACCAGTACGACTTGTGACAAGTACTTTTTAAAAGAATTGTACTGGTACTGGTACTGGCATTCCCAAAATTTTCAAGTGCAAGTACAAGTAATTGCAAAATAATTGAAGTTTTAGCAAATACTTCAAAGTATTTGAAAATAATTGAAACCAATATTTAAAAAAAATTACAAAAATTAACGATATTTTATATTTTTTACATGTTGCTTGTAGTCCATATTATGTTTATTTAACAAAATGCATTTGAAATTTAACACAAATAAATAATTAAATTTAATTAGAAACAAAAAAAATAATTGAACATAATAAATTTATAAGAAAAAATATAACGTATCTTTATCCTAAATATCTAGAAAAACTGTCGAAATTCGACACTCAAGTTTGTTTTAAATATTGGTTTCAACTTGACGTTCCGTCGTCGATTGTCAGTAATTGAAAGTACTTGAAAAGAATTAAAAAATCGATTCAAGAACATTTTTCAATTATTTTCAAATACTTTGAAGTATTTGCTGAAACTTCAATTATTTTTCAATTCCTTGTATTTGGACTTGTACTTGTACTCGAATATTCTGAAAGTACTAAGTACGGCCTAATTACTTCAAGATCAAAATATAAAGTATTTAAGTACGTAATAGTCCAATTACTACTCAGTATTACCCAGGTCTGCCTATAACAATACAAAAAAAATTTTGTTTAATTTATTGTTTATACATACATATGTGCATGTGTTTCATTTGATTCATTTGGCTTAACACCAAATTATTTTAAATTTAGCATTTGCAAATAAAAAAATGGTGCAAAGCTTAGCTTTTTTTGTTTTGTTTTACTTTGCAAGCTTTTTTCGCTGTTTTGAAACTCACGTGGCTTGAGGCGTCTTGCTTATCAGTTCAAGCGCATTTGTTTTAATTTGTTGGGCATTTGGGCGTCGAACAAATGGTGGATTTTCCACGTGACTGTTGTTATTTTTAAATTTATATAATCTATAAACATGCATATCTATGTGTGTATAACAGTGCGAACAATTAAGCGCATTTTATTGACGGCTAGTAACTACAAATAAAACCAAAGTGAATTTTTCGGGAAAACAAACAACAAAAAAGAAACAATTAAGCACCTACATAAGATGGAGTGAAAACATATGGAGATGTTTTTTTTTTTTTGTTATTTTTTTGAACGTACCAGCAATGAAAAGTTGCCTTTATACGAGTTAATGAACCCCACAAAATTTTATGACGATAGGATCACGTTTTGAACTGACCCCAGCCCCGCAAAGTTGAAAGCAATAAGCACGATCTGGTACAAATATGAAATTTTGAAAATTATAAAGTCAAAAAACAAAATATGAGGATTGATAAACATGGCTAAGCTGAGTATTAAAGTGATTTTTTTTTTGGAAACAACAACAACAAAAGTTATTAAAGGTCAAAGTTTATATTATGCATTTTTTTAATTGCAATTACTTAAAAACTACTGAACCGATTTCGAATATTTTTATACCATTCGATAGGTATTTTGATTCCATTTAATCTGATATACATTATATATGAAAAGTAACAACCCCCCTGCGGGGGTCAACCCCCCTTTTACCCTCCCTTACGTCTACAAAATCACTTCTATTTCCACCATTTTTATCTTTTTGAGTATTTTATAAGACTAGACCCAGTTATTGAAATAAATGCAAAATCCCAGAAATCGAAATTTCGAGTTAAATTCCTATTGCATAAAACGATATAATATAATTGATATATTAATATGATATAATTGAGAAAGAGAAATTTTTTTATACTTTTCAGGATTTGTTTTTAAACCATAAATGATTAAACTTCTTTAGAGAGGATTTTAATACTTTTTAAGACTTTATTTTAAAACTACTTTGGAATAAATAAAATTTTAAAACTTCTCATAGTTTAAAAATAAGACTTTTTGGTATTAAAATTCAAATTTAATTCCAAGAATGATTAAATTAAGTACCGAATGATATTAGAAATAAACTATAATTTTTTACTGTGTAAAAGATATACATACTTACATATGTAAGAGGAGCAACAATAGCAATAAAATTTTAGAAACTAAGAAAATACATGGAAACAACTTGCAAATGTTTAATTGCCAAATTTTTAGCTTTTTGCAATAAAAAAAATTTAAATGTGTCCTTGTCAGTAATTAATAAAAAAAAAAAAACAAAACATCAATATTGCCAAAACAAAAATAATCAATTCAATTGCTAAACACAACAATAAAAACTCATACGAAAGGCTTGGGTTTATACTTTCTAAATTCGCATCTTTTTTTTTTGTTATTTTCTCTTTTTTTTTTTAGTAACACTGCAAACATTCAGAGTGAAAAAGGAGTCAGAAAGGAATACTAAACCGGAGCGTTCAAACTCATTATTAGCTCATTTCGGAGCTCGAAATGTATGTACATTGTACAATATATTTCTTAAGCATTACAAAGGCTCACATTATACACATATTTCGGACTCATATCGAACTCCAAACTATGACTGTACCGAGGAAGTTTGCTGGGTTTTTATTATCCGTTTTTTTATTAAACTAAAAATTTGCTCAGACAAATCAGTCACATTTTTGTTAATATTAATTACACTATGCTTCAACATGAGGGCTCATCTCTGCGTAATTGATGAAACCAAAAGAAAAGGAAAGCTTACTACTCTAGTCGTAGACAAAGCCCCGTAATGCATTTTTGGCCTATAGGTCTGGCTACATTTTTATTTTCCTGTGCTTATGCCTTTGCCCTTGAGGTGGCAGCAATGTTTATAACAGTAAAAACAACAAAAACAACAATTTTTATTATTTAATATTGTTTTCGTTATTGTTTGCTCAATCAAAGCCAAAAATCCGCAAAAAATTCGCCTCCAGAATTGAGCAGTAAGATTACGGCGCAACATGTTGCCAGCAACATTGTGATGCGTTAGCAAACATTGTTTTTCTGATGTTTAAAATGTACATGCCATTGTGCCACAGCGGAATTTTATGTAAGGACAAACATCATAAATGCATTTCTTGACCAAAAACCATCAATTTAACATACATACATTTCGTAAGCAATTCTTTCAATTTATCAAGCTTTGATCACTTTTCCAACTTACCAACTTTAAATACAAATAAAAATTAAACCAGACCTATAAGCCAAAAATCCAGTATGAGGTTTTGATATGAGAGGGACAAAGTTTGCTCTTCTTTTGGTTTCATCAATTATATAGAATCATGTTGCACTGTATTAGTAGAAGTAAACAATTATATAAAACAATAAGAAAAAAAAAAGCACAGGAGCACAATTTAAGTATTCGGAAGGAAAAAAGTGTTACAAGGATATTCCAGAAACTAAAGCTAAAGAACGTGGCGAGTAAAGCACTAAAAAGCTCTCAGCAACTGATTTAGCAAAAAAAAAATTAGCATATGTATGTACGTGTGTGCATGCACGTCAATGGGAGATTATTACAGGAAAGCAACAAAAAAACAAAATAAAAAATTAAAAACAAATAAAACACTAGCCGCTCACTGATAACGGATTTGTTTACATTTTTTAAACACGCGTATATGTACGTGCATATATACATACATATGTACATACGTACATAGTTTCTTGCTCAAGTTTGCATGCAAAGCTCTCAATACGCAGCGCGAATACCCTTCAAGGATTTTCCTTATATTCGGCGCACCGGCAAAAAAAAGCAAAAGAAAAATACCGTTCTTTATATATAGTTGTTGTTTACATAATTTTTACTATCAATGGACGCCTGATTAAGGTCACGCAACGCATGTTTACAATAATGTCAAGCATGTTTTTATTATATAAGTTTGTTGTAATTTAACTTTAATTGACTTTCAGCAATAATTCAGCTCCATTCACAATACAAACCAATCAATGTACATACATATGTATTAATATTGGTAGGAAAAAAATATTAAGGAGTGCGCCCGCCCCTTTCCCAGGCTTTTCTTATTCTCAAAAAGAAGGGGAAGACGATCAAATTGCTCAATAAAATATAAAAAGCTGCACTTTCCGAGCAAAGGCGAAGAAGAACTGGAAAAGAGGAGAACAAGCGGGGGTGGGGTGAAGCTGCATTTGCAGAGAACTGGGTCAGACGAAGGAAAATTGAAAAGAAAAAAATATTTTTTGGTTTTGCTAATCATAGACGGGGAAAAAGAGTCATAAATATGAGTCCAATATGCGTCTTTTATGACTCTTGTTCAGGCTCATGTGAAGTATGAAATTTTGGCTCATATCGGGCGATCAACTTAAGAACAGAAATACATACATTTCAAACTCCAAAATGAGCTTATTATGAGTGTGAACGCTCCGGTTTAGGATTCCTTTCTGACTCTTTTATGACTCCAAATGCTTACTGGGTTGTTAGACTAAAATAGATTGTGGCAAGAAAACTGCGTATTTAGAATGTTTCTTAATATAAAATTTGGTGATTATAAATGTCTAAAAATACTTAACCCAGATTTTCCCAGAACTTTTTTTGTTTCAGATTTTCATAAAAGTATGTACACCAATAAATTTCGACCTCCTGAGAATGAAAATGAAGTCCGTTTTCCAATACCTTGCCGCACTTTTCCGGAAAATGTGAAAAACTAGCGTTACCATATGGTAGCCGTGGGTCGCCTAGGGTACAGGTTTTAGTTTAAAGGGTAAATGATATTTGGAAACATTTTTTTTTAGTTTCACAAAAAAAAACACATTTTTAATTCACTTTATTGAGATTTAAGTATGTTTTAAGTAAAGTTATACAAATACTTAACATATTTTTTTTTAAATACTTCATATGTAGGTTTGGCCTATTCTGGCCAATAGCATATATTGCACTTTCTTCGCAAATATGCTTGATAAATAACAAAAATAATTAAAAAACTTCTCAAATTGAATATGACGTAGTATATTACGACAATCTTCGTATTCGCTAGTGGAAAAATTGGAAGAGGAAATGGTGAAATATTCTTCACCCATTCATCTTCTTGGACAAAATGGGGTAATGTCGAGCTATCAGCCATTATAACTCCTTAGTCGCCTTTTAGTTGGGCCGGGCAAACATTATCTGGTTTACCCGCATTTTCCTCTTCAGTATTATCTTCTCCAAAAATGTTGTAATATTGATAAGGCTCCATGTATGTACCTAAATGACAGTTAGTATGTCAATTAGTCCACCTTCGTCGAATGCCTCATCTTGATCTTGAATGAAATCGAACATTTGTTGTAACGTTAAACCTCTAAAAGCAGAAAATTTATTCCAAAAGTTATACAATATACTTATATTTACCGGCACACACTGGGGCCACTTATATATATGAGGACGCTCAAAATTCTGAAATCAACTTTTTTACATCAGAATCGCTTTATCTGCACTAAAGCTGTTAATCTATAGCATCTTAACCCATTGACGGCCATGAGTTAACCCGTTGGTGACCTATGTTTTTTATTTTAATTTCGAGTTTAATTTTCTTGAATCAGAATCGGTATATCGATACTAAAATAGTAAATCCCAAGAATTTTAACCCCTTAACGACCACGCATTAACCCATTTTTAACCAAATTTTTTCACTTAATTCTTAGATCAAAATATTTAAATCATATTAGTTGTATCTACACTAAAACCAGTAATCTTTGGAATCTTAACCTATTAACGGTCATGAATTAACCTATTGGTGACCAGTTTTTTTTTAAGATCTGTAAATCAATTATTTAAATCACAATGGTATGTCTGTGGCATGGTGGCCGCAGTGGTGCAGTGGGTAGAGAGCTCGCCTGCTATGCCAGAGGTCTCGGGTTCAAACCCCAGTCCGAGCAAACACCAAAAAAATTTTTCTAATTAGTAAAAATCCAATTATTGGGTTTTTTAAGAGCAGCGGTCACCTCTCGGCAGTGGGCGGCATACCCTCCGAGAGTATTTCTGCCATGAAAAAGCTTCTAAAAAAAAATGCATTCGCCGTTCGGAGCCGGCATAAAACTGTAGGTCCACCCAATTGGTACGAAAAACAAAAGGAGCACACCTCGAATTGAGACAGAAGCTCGGCCATAGAACTCGTCAGAGTTATAATAGCGCCATTGTTTTATATAATTATTATATTAGTATGTCTGTACAAAAATAGCCAATTTGTATTATATTAACCCATTAGCGGCTATTTATTAACCCATTGATGAAATATGTACATATGTACCATGTATACAAAAATGGTTTTCTCCAATTTTTTGTTTCGGAGTATATTAAAAGTTTTATGTTGTCACAAGTATGTTTATATGGGAATTAGGAGTTTCAACGTTAGCGTTTTAAGCAGAACACGTATTTCCCCACACATTTTCATGCCTAACATAAAAAAACATAAAATTGGAGTAACACAACTTGTGCTTCAAAGAACTCATATTATAATCCAACTTACAAGTCTAAATTAAAGAAAACTGGCTTGAAAAGTAACCTTAACCACAATTTGTAATTAAAGTAACCAGTAAATAATGGATCAACTAAATTTAAGATAGAACAGAATCAAATTCAACCAGATATAGGTGTTTTTTTTTTAACTAAAATTGGAATGTAATTTTTAAACTCACTTTTTTTTAAAATGCGCACTTTGCTTTTGGTTCTGAACTCGGATTATTTGTCACAAAGGACCATATTTTACTGCTGCATTTTTACATTTACTACTTTTTTGCGCAAATTAAAAAAAATCCATTTTGAAAAAAAATATTTAAAAAAAAGAGGTACGTTTAGTTTTATACTAAAAATTAATTTTTTAAAACATCTAGTTCCAAAAAAAACACTCATCGATTATATAAGCTTCACTTAATGTTATGGAAAAAGCAGAATAATAAAATTTTATATCCTTCTCTTACACCAACTATTTCAAATACACATTAAAATTTCTCACTTTGAAAAAAAATTATTTTTTGGAAAATTTGCCATGTTTGTGTATGGATAACTCAAAACTGAAAAACGATAGAAAGCTGAAAATTGGGCCA
This sequence comes from Urophora cardui, assembly GCA_960531455.1. Taxonomy (NCBI): domain Eukaryota; kingdom Metazoa; phylum Arthropoda; class Insecta; order Diptera; family Tephritidae; genus Urophora; species Urophora cardui. The sequence continues at coordinate 121,129,642 of OY482674.1, forward strand.
GAAGTGTAGAATTTCATAGGGAACAATACTGCGTTTTTATTTTTTTGAAAAACTCATTATTTAAAAACTGAATTTTGAGCACGCTCGGCCCCAGTGTGCGGCATGCCATATCTGAAAACGGGAATTTTCAGTACTAATTTTTGTCACCTCATTTTCACACGCAATAGCTTCGACCTTTGAGTACAGAATAACACTATCTTTACCTTTTTGCAAAGCTACATTAATTTTTCATTGCAAATCGGCATTTTCCTGGTGTTTTTTTCTTTTCCTTTTGTTTATTTTCTTGTAAATGTAAAGGGATGTTTTGCGTTACCATATGGTGCTCGTGGGTTGATTCGGGTTAATACTACCATATTTATTATACAGGAACTTCACGTATTTTTTTAATGCGTTTGCATTTATTGATAACTCGAAAGTCAGCTAAAAATCTATTTTTATATAATAAATACACAAATGTACATTCATGCATCATACATACATATATGCGAATATACTCACTTAGTAGCTGGTGTTTCATTTCATTTCATTTTATTTATTAGCTGGTGCTTGCATAAAAATTAGCAAAAAAAAGTATTTACTCTACTTAAACTTTTAATGCAACCTTGTGTAAAAGGCGTGCGTTGCAAACTGTACCCTGTGTAAGAAAGATTCCTTTAGCCAGTGTTGCCAACTGCTAACAACTCCTACTCTGTTGCAATTGAATGCATGTAATTTTCCAGAAAACAAAATGCAAAATCTTGCTATGATTGTTTGTCTGATTGTAATTAGTTATCTAGCTAACCGTTTCGTCATGTATTTACATCAGAGTTTGGTTTTCCTAAGCACGCGTGCGGAAGCTTTTTATATCTTTCACACCGACAGCCTCACACCGACGAGTCAAAGCACTTCGTTCACGCACAGAAATTTTGCAAATTTCTATTCAGTCAGCATCATTGTGTAAGGAGAACAGTGAAATGACTCTGGGATGTGTTTAAAACAGGTCGAACAGCTGTGCTCAGCTGATTTTGAAGTTGTTCTTATGGCCCAATAACGATCGTGAATGCAATATAAGTTGCTCTTCTTCTTTCTGTTTTGTAGGTTGTTGATTTTACATTCGTGAAATGGCTGGCGTTTACGCCCTCTCTTGGAATTGCGTTTTAGCAACTCGGCCTTAATTTCTTTTCTGAATTATGAATTGGTTTTTTCAATTCCCAATTCCAGAATTGCGTTTTTGTCCTGCTTGCTACGACCATGTCATTATGGTCCCTTTTCATACAACAACCACATCCGGCCGCCATGCTGGTCTGCCCATCATTTTGACATTTGGCGATGGCACATCGACCATATATCGACTTTTTTTAATCGATTTTTCGATGAGCTGGCTCACTAGACGTTTTACACTAGGGTCAGCATAGAGCTGAGCTAGCAGGTTGTATTGCTCGAGCAGTCTCTGAATGCTTGTAACTGATTGTGTGTTGGGGGTGGTTTTTTTATTTGGATTTTTTTACGTAATATTTTTATTAGAAATCATGATTTTGCATTTCGTCTCATATTTTTTTATTTTATTTTTTTTTTTTGTTTGTGGTTTTTTGTGAAGTTAATAATAAAAATACTAACCAGTTATAATTTAACAGCCTTATTCATAAAAAAATCCTATAACACATTATAAACGCTCAATAGTAAAAACTCTTTTTAACTTTATAAAGCCGTTATAATGCACATTATTCATAAACGATTTATAAATGTTTTATTACTATCATTGATTTACAAGTTTTTTGCTGTCCAAAATCAAAATAAATGTGGCAATGTTGGTTACACAAAATGTCAACCTGACAAAAAAATACAATTTTAAAATAAACAATTATGTAAATAAATGTATTCAAATTCGAAAAACAAAAACGAATGCGGAATATAAAAGGGTAATTCAGAAGAAAAGGCGAGTAGAGGAGACAACTGGACTTGCTTAGCAAGTGTCAGCGCTACCCTCATACAATTTAAACCTCTGCGAAGTACCTACGATTTGCCTCTTCTATATTTGCAAATACACTTTACATTGTACAATACTCACAGTACAATTCAAATGCCGCTACGTATAAATCCTTTATTCTTCATTTGGAGTACAAATACCATTTGTATTTGTTCTGTTGGATCAAATAGTGTACACTAAGTACGCGCCACGCTATAAGTAGAGAAAATAATCTTGCCTACTTGGAGTGTGTTTACGCAAATCCTCGAAGACACGCGAGCAGTGTACACTATTTTCAAAACCTTTTACGCTAAAAATAAATACTGTGGTAGTGCGTTTATTAGTGAAATGCAAGTACAAGTAGATAATATAATTGGACGGCCGCAAATACAAATACGGCATACAGTAGTCTGACTTAGCCCGTGGAGATCACCGCCGTCGTCTTGAATCTGTTCGGATTATAGAATACATGCAAACATAGATACTTAGCAGTTCAAATGAATTTTAATGACACACACATCTAACTTCTTTTTGACCCCAACATCACAAATCCACTAGCACCTGCAATATCGCTGAAATCCCTAAACCTTGTTTATCCATTGAGATATTAGGTTTTACCAAATTAGCTATTATTTTACGCTGTCCTTGATAAAACGACGCCTCATTATAAATTCACCGTCGGGCAACAAGAATGCGCCAGTCCTTACATGATACCTTTTTTCCTTGCGAAAGGTGCCCCGAGTCATGTTTATTACAAGATCTAAAAATATGCTCACATTTCCATATGTGTATGTATATACATACCCAGCAGTATTCGAGGTAAAGAGTTGAATATTCAGTAGAATATACAGTATGAAAAATAATACCTTGAACTGGGTTCAAAAGCCGTTGCCTGAAAAATTAACTGAATACGCAGTGAAGGCATCTGTGCTATTGAATTTTGCTTTTTCCTATGAAACTTCTCCCTGTGCCTTCAGGCCTTTTCATACAGAAACTCTCCCTTCTCGTTCGGCAGTTTTTAGGTCAAAAGGGAAAGTTCAGATTTTGGAACTACATCTCTACTGAATAATAAAATAATTGGCGTTTTCGATTCGCCATCAGACAAGCGAGGTCGGATCACAAAAATGTTTGAACCCATAATGAGTAGTAACAATACTCGCTAACTGGTCGATAAAAATTTCCTTCTGCTCGCTACCATTCACATATAAATTTGGCAGAGGGAAATTTATAGCCAGCAGAGAAATTGTGAATCGAAAGCGGCTAATATAATATTGCACTGGCACGTTTAAAACTCTGACGAGTTTTATGGCCGAGCTTCTCTCGTAATTCTTGGTGTGCTCCTTAACTTTTGGGTTTCCTACTAATTGGGTGGATCTACAGTTTTATGCCGGCTCCGAACGGCGAATGCATTTTTTGTGAGAAGCTCTTTCAGGGCAGAAATACACTCGGAGGGCATCCCGCCCACTGCCGAGAGGTGACCGCTGTTCTTAAAAAACCCAATAATTGGATTTTTACTAATTAGAAAAAATTTTTGGTGTTTTTCTCGGACTGGGGTTTGAACCCGAGACCTCTGGAATAGCAGGCGAGCACTCTACCCACTGCACCACAGTGGCCATCTCTACTGAATATTCAGTAGGAAATATGTGCTGATTTCCAGCTGACCAATACTGGGCGTTTCGGTTTTTTTTTTTTTAATTTGAAATTTTTCTTTATTTTTTGAAGTAAATGTTTTATAAAGAGCTTATACAAGGGTGAAGCTTGTTATAAATTCGTTTCCATTTTATCTGATTTTTAAGAGCATTTTAAATTTATAAATTGTTTATGAATAATGTTTTTGCTTATTTGATTGATAAACTGTTTATAAACCTTTGATATGTTTTTATGAATAAGGCTGTAAAAATTTTAGTTTTCGACAATGATTGAGTTTCTTTTGGGTGTAGCCAAGAGCTTTTGTGCTTTTAACACATGCACAATGTTTGAAAGTATTAGTGTGATAATCCCTGATTTACATACTATGTATGTATGTATATAAAATCTGTAATTACTAAATAATCCGCTAATCTATAATAATATCCATACAATGTATGTGTATACATCTATTATTATTATTATATAACACACAGTAACTGCAATTAAAAACTAATCAAATCAATACAAATCAATTCATATTTAATTGTAAGCGAAATCGTTGCAAGCTGCTTCCCACAATGCTGACGAAAATCGGAATAACTCAAAGGACTGGCATGCTACATACGCTTCACATCACACATACGTACACATCTGTCATATACACTTGCTCACAAAATTGCTGATATTTAATTGTTTAATTTTTCTTAGAATTATTTTGCTGTTGTTGTTGTTAAGTGTTGGCTAAATGTACCATTATTGTGAATGGTTAACAAATAGTTATTGGCATTTGAAATAGCTGATTCCTCACTAAGTAATTATACTAAGTAATTATAATAAAATTATTTCTAATTTGACGTAGAGAGAGAGGGAGAGAGAGAGAAATGCAAACCAGTGGTAGAGTGGAAAACTACCTAGTTCAAAAAAATGTAAACACTGCTTATACTAAATGTTGAAAACTGAAGAGGCGTGTTTTCCAGCAGTTTCTGACTTAAGTGAGATCGCTTTAGTGTACCACCTAAAACAATCGAGCATCATCTAATTGCTGTCAATAAGTCAGCTCAACCCTTAACCGCAGCAAGTGCAGGTGTTGAAATAATAAGCGTATTCCATGCATTCACTTATTGACTTCATACTCACTACACGCTTCTTTCTAATTATTACTCTTATAAAATAATTCCCATTGGACTTTCAACACCAACAATTTTCACAAATGTTCCCTTGCTGCAAACGCTTAATTTTCTCACACTTCAAAGCCACAGCCGCAGGCTATGCTACTGTGTAATGTATGTAATTTTGTAGAACATTTTAGATTTATTTATTCAACACTAATGTTTACACTAATGTGGCTTAATTTTTAGTTCGTTGAGTTAGCCATAATACCATTTTCTACCCACGTGCATTTAACTTGTAAATACGGGTTCAACTTGAAGTCATCACTTCAGCAGTAATGATCCAGCCCAGTAAATATCTTTGCTTTGGTAGTGTTAGCATTACACTTGTTGAAAAGTGGAGAAGTGCAGTGAATACAGATACCACTGAACTAAAGCTACCTTGCAGCAAATATGTATAAGAGATAGTTACGTACAGCCAGGGCCGCCGAGAGAAAATCCGGGCCCGGGGTCAAAATAACTACGGGCCCCCATACTAAATGAACAAATTCTCAAAATCAAAATTCAATGAATATATACTCACGAACTTTATTTTATCTATACATTAATACAGATCAAGTAAATATGTTTACATAGAAATATATGTACATATTAGGGTGGGTCAAATGTATGGTTCAAAAGGCACATCCAGTTTCCGAATCCATGGGTCATACTGAGTAATATTGTCCATGGGACCATAGCACTATGGTTCAAAATTCAGTTTTTGAGGAATAAAATAGTTACAGTTAAGATATCGGTCTAAAACTTTTCATAGGGTATTTAAAGGTAAAAGTAATGTCTCATGACGAAAATGGGCGAGCCACGCCCATTTTTCGCTGCTGCTGCCATACATAGTGGAAACTGTAAATTTAGGTTGAATTTCAAATAGAGATAAAACTTTACTTTTCTGAAGGTTTCCGATACGGTGAATCTGAATCTGAAGTCAGATTTTCGATGCTACGTGTAGTTTTAGAGATATTGTTATTTTAAGTTCATTAACTTTGCGATAGGAAATTTTAAAGTTTTTTATTTTTTTAGCAAGTTAATGAAATTAAAAAACAATATCTCAAGTACTAAAGAAGATATCCGAAAAAATTTAACGTTATTTTCAAGGGAAATTATTAAGTTTTTAAACCCTATATATAAATGAGTTTTATATTTTTATTATTATCAATATAAAATTGTAAAGTATCGCCATTTTCGAAGTTTACTTTGCTCTGAAAAAAGTGAAATTGTAGCCTCGCTTGCAAACTCCCGCAGATAAAATAACATTTGCATTTAAGAGGACACTATTAACTGTAACTACATATATAATTTGTATTGATCTTATTTGATCCAACTTATTTATATTCTATTTAACACAGAAAAAACTCACAAAAATCAAAACACAACACGGCTTATTTAAACTCAAAAATATATTAACGATTATTATTGTTTCAGAAAAAGTTTGTTGTTCTTGATTTTACATACCTTTATGAATATTTTCCATTTTATAAACACACTTTATTCAAATTCGTTAGCTTTTTATCACCACTTGAGATTTTTATATAATTTGAGTAACATCTTCATGGACGTGTTTTTGTAGCGTCCGGAACACAGTTTAAGTGGCTAAAACAGAGGCATTAAACTAAATTTCTGTCGCTAACATACTTTAATCATTAGCTGTGGCCTAAATCTTTCCTTCTATCATAAAACGATACAATATTTCGCGATATTTCTGCCTCAAAAGTTCAAAAAATCGTGCGAACATACCGTCCGAAAGGCCCAGGAAATACCCATATCGCTGTATAAGAATTTGCATCATACCGAATTTTTCTGTTGCAACAGAAAACGAATTCAAATTTATGCTGCAAAGTCGATGCCAAAAAACAACAATTCCTTAAGTGGGGTGCAGACACGTTAAGAGATTTTTAAAATTTGTTGAAATTTAAAATGATTGCTATCTACGAAAGGTGATTAAAGGTGTTGTTTGTTTATTTTCTGTAAGCAAAAACTTGGATATTATTTTGAGATTCCCGGGCCCTCTAAAGCCCGGGCCCGGGGCAATTGACCCCCTCAGCCCCCCCTCTCGTCGGGCCTGCGTACAGCAATACATAGTATCACACTAAAAAATTTTAACTAGCTCATAACTGCTTCTAAGTGCATATAGAGCGTGATAGTTGGTACAAATATCATAAATTTCACACAATTATACTCAGTTACAAAATTTTCCAAAGAGGGTACTTTTTCTAAAATCAACTAAAATTGTTTGACTAACGTCTAAACAAGACATAGTCGCGGAATTGAAAAAAAAATTTAATCAAATAAGAATTTCCCAAAAAGGGAATTTTTTCAAATTAGATAAAATCGTTACTCTTAAACTTTACTAACTTAAAATGTAAATTTCACACAATTACACGAATTTCCAAATTTCCCAAAAAGGGATCTTTTTTAATGTAAAAAAATGGTTTGCCTTACACTGCAGTGAGCTCTTATGATTAATTTAATGCAATTTTATTAATTACCAAAATTTCCCAAAAAGGGATTTTTTTTAAAAAAAGTAAAAAAATGGTTTGCCTTAAACTTCAGCGAGTTCTTTTGGTTAATTTAATACCATTTTATTAATTACCACAATTTCCCGAAAAGGAAATTTTTCCAGAAATGTAAAAAAAGATGTGTTTAAACTTCCCTGAGTTCTTACGATTAATTTCATGCAATTTTATTAATTACCAAAATTTCCCAAAAAGGGAAATTTTATAAAATTTTAATAAAAGTATGAAAAAAGGGTTTTAAGGTTTAAACATACTTACATACATATATTTCTCCGAATTATTCATTTTTAAACTACCACAGAACTGCTCATATTAGAAACAGTTCATAATAGGTTCTAGAGTACTGGAGAGGGGAGCTGTTGTCACTTGGTAGGACATATGTATGTATTTTGTACAGAAAACTCGATCTGGGCAAAGACATAATCGAAATATTGGGTAATTAACTAAAGAACAAAATCCAATTAAATATATGCAAATACCTATCACAAAATAAATACAAAATAATGACAATTAAGGCTGACAAAAAATTAAATCAAAAATACTTTATGCATCCGCAGAACAAGTAAAACACGTTGCACATGCAATTTAATTGCTGAGAATTATGCATTATTAAATGCATTACTAAATTATATACTACACTCAAAAAAAAAATTTCTCTCGATCAAAGACATAATTTTCCTTATTTTGAACACGCGTCCCAATACAAAATATTCTTTGTTTTGTGTAAATTTTCTCAAAAATGTGGAAAAAACATAAAAAAACATTCAAACAAATTCGTAGCTATGGGAATTTGTATGGGAATTTAATTTCTCAAAATTAAAGAAATCAAGTCTTCAAAACAAGGAAAGTTGGGAATGGAATGGCGCTTAAAGAATTTTTCATTATTTTAATGTATGAATTTTTTCAAAACAAGTATATGAAACCATGGTAACGCATGTAACAACAATATTTTATAAACCTTTTAACATGTTTTAAGGAAAATTTACTCAAAACAAAGAAAGTAGTGTTCAAAATAGGTAAACAATTTCTTTGACCCCTCCATATATTTTTTTTCTCTCAGTGTATACTACACATGTGTATATAACGTTTTTTTTTCTTATATGTAAGTAATTGAAAAAAGCGAAAAATGTATCCCCCTTTCAATAATTTGTGATAAGCGGATTTGACAAATATATACATATGTATATTAAATATTAATATCAAATTAAAGCCACGCGAGCGCAACAAAATGAAAAATCACATTTTTGGTAAACACAAAAACAAAGCATCAACCCTTTTTACAAGCTTTTATTTAACTTCACTTTTTGTATGTATGTATGGGTGTATGTCGTGGAATTTTGCAACGAACATTTAAGATACTTCTAGTTGAGCTAGGTACTTGAAATTTGGAACATAGTTGAGGACCCGAAGACAATGCAATGTGAAATAAAAAAAAATCCGATAGATGGCGCTGGTGTCGAGATATTTGTAAAATTCGTATTTACCGACCGAATTTGTTCATATTCGGTATATATATTGCCTATGGGAAAGTAAATACATCCGTGGAAAAAAATCGCCGCTAGGTGGCGCTGGTGTCAAGATATTTGTAAAATTCGTATTTACCGACCGAATTTGTTCATATTCGGTACATATATTGCCTATGAGAAAGTAAATACATCCGTGGAAAAAAATCGCCGCTAGGTGGCGCTGGTGTCAAGATATTTGTAAAATTCGTATTTACCGACCGAATTTTTTCATATTCGGTATATATATTGCCAATGAGAAAGTAAATATATCCGTGGAAATAAATCGCCGCTAGGTGGCGATAGTGTCAAGATATTTAGAAAATTAGTATTTATGAACCAATTTTGTTCCTATTTTGAACACGTATTACGAAGTAATCTATTCACAAAAGAGTATAGTAAAACCACTTAAAAGACTCCACAGGAATTGGATAATAAAAAAAAACTGGCTGAGCAGAAACCATCAAAATGTTAAACATAGTGCACTTCATATTAAAAACTGTTGGACTATATTGATAGTGGGTGTGTTGACAAATATTAGATGTAATATGCATTGTAAAACTAAAAAGGCAAAAATAAAACAAAGTAAAAAAATTTTTTTAAAAAGCTTTTATTTAATATTAATATAAAAATTTACTAAAAAGGAAAAAAATAAATTTTTAATATTTTTGAACAAAATTTATATTAGTCCTTAGTTCATTTGGATCTTAATTTCAATCTCAGCATAACTTTAACGTATTTCTTCAAAGCATTTCTGTATATGTATCAACATATGTAAATAAAAGCGCGGGTACTCATTAGATATTCATGTTATAAAACAGTATTGGTGAAATGGAAGGAAGCGATAAAAACTTTAAATTCCAATTACGTAAGATATGCATTACGTAAAGAGCACCCGCGCTTTTATTTACATATGTTGATACATATACAGAAATGCTTTGAAGAAATACGTTAAAGGTATGCTGAGATTGAAATTAAGATCCAAATGAACTAAGGACTAATATAAATTTTGTTCAAAAATATTAAAAATTTATTTTTTTCCTTTTTAGTAAATTTTTATATTAATATTAAATAAAAGCTTTTTAAAAAATTTTTTTTACTTTGTTTTATTCATACCTATAACAAAAAAAAGCATCTACCTTTTTCATACATCAAAAAAGAAACAAACAACTTTTTGCATATCAAAAAGATATGAAAAAGAATTGCTCTTCAGCTAAGAACAAAAAAAAAGCACATAGATAAATTTTAGTAATTACTTAATTTTGGTCTTTTTTTAATAATTTTTATTTCGCTGAGTCATTATGACTTTATAGATTATAAAAGCTTTAACGCTTTCTCTTTATATTGATATATGCAAAAAAAAATTTGGCAGCGAGCAAATTAGCGAATTTGCATATAACAAGAAGAAGAAGCAGAATACTTAATATATGACAAGTGTTATTTAAAATTGATGGCATTGATAAATTATTTAAATCTATATATACATATGTATACATACATATAGTCAAATTATTTAATTAGTAAGCTTTTATGTATGTATGTATGGTTGGGTCGTCAAAATAATGGGGCTGAGAGTAAGAGGATAGACTCAAAAATATGACAGCTCTAGCCTTCTTTTTTTATACTCAGCTGTACTAGTACACAGAGTATTATAGTTTTAATCACATAACGGTGGATTGTAACACCATAAAATAATCGAGATAGATATTGACTTAAATATATCAAATTGATCAGGGTGAAAAAAGAAATCGATTGAGCCATGTCCGTCCGTCTGTCTGTCTGTACGCACGATAACTCGCGCAAAAATTGAAATATTTTGATGAAATTTGGAATGCAAGTTGGTATCAAGACTGGAACGGATGGTATTGAAAATGGGCGAAATCGGACCATGACCACGCCCACTTCCCCTATATAGTAAAAATCGGAAATTTTGTATCTCAGTCACTAATAGAGCTAGAGTGATAAAATTTCACCCACGTGTGGAGCTCAGGCCCTTATGAAGAAATTTGCTGAGATTTTAAAAAATGGGCGGTGCCACGCCCACTTATTAAGGGCCAAACATTGAAAGTTTTATATGTCATAACTCAGAAACCGTTGAAGATATATCGATGAAATTTGGTAGGCGTTATATACTTAGGCAAATGTTTGGACGAAAAATTGCCAAAATCGGTTAACGACCACGCCCACTTTTATATATGGGTATTATAAAGTGACCTAATAAAAACATTTTAAGCGATATCTCTGTCAAATATAAAGGTATATCATTGAAATTTTATGGCAGGAGTCCAACTGCGGATATAAAACGAAAAGCACAAAAAATTTGGAAAATGGGCGTGGCACCGCCTCTTTTTAGAAGCAGGAATATACGAGATTTCTGAGCCCATAACTCGACAAATAATTTAAATATAATGACGAAACTTGGTGTGTACACTTTTATTAGTTGTGGTAATACATGTTCAAAATTTTAGCGAAATCGGTTGGCGACCACGCCCACTTTTATATATGGGAACTATAAAGGGGCCTAATAAAAATATTTTAAGCGATATCTTTGTCAAATATAGAGATAATTCATTAAAATTTTGTAGCATGAGTTCCACAATAGACCGGAAACAAAAAATAGAAAAATTTGGAAAATGGGCGTGGCACCGCCTCTTTTTAGACAAAGGAATATACGAAATTTCGGAGCCCATAACTCGACAAATAATTGAGACATTAGGACGAAACTTGGTTTATACACTTTTATAACTTGTGCTAATAGACACGCAAAAATTTATTAAATCGCTTTATGACCACGCCTACTTTTTAACAAAGATATTTCTGGAACACCCTTTGGGAATTTGTAACGTCACATCTTTGTAATTAGAAGTCATAAAGGAATGAAATTTTGCACAAAGAATAACATTCATATGCTTAGTTGGATGACTGATAAAAATGTTGAAAATGGGCGTGGCTACGCCTACTTTATGCAGCACTCGCTTTATATAAAATACACCGTGTTTTCATCAAACGCAAACAAACAATGAAAGCATACAGCTGAGTATCTAATGTTCGATTCCACTCGAACTTAGGCTTCCTTACTTGTTTTGTCTTAAGTATGACATTTCTTTATTACTGTGTCCCACGAAAATGGCTGAAAAAGGAAGTATATTTCTGATTCACATGGGGCTACACTCACGGGCGGGACACTGCCTCATTGGGAAACATGATGCGTATAGATAAGGTGTGTTCTACCGCAAATGCTGCAGAAGCTGCAAGGGCGATGAGGAGGAGTAGAGGGAAAGGCGAATGTATACCTCATTTACAACTGCCCGGCTCTTAGAGTGTTTCCTGCATAGCTTACATAAAGTCGTGCAAAAATCGAAGTACATATGTACATAAAGGACTTGAGCTTTATCAAGCATTCAGTCGTTGTTGGTTCAGAAAGGAGAAACAATAAGTGCTCTCGTGCTATCACAAAGGGCATCTAAACTGGTCCTCTTGTATTGTAAATCCATACGGCGATTAAGCAAGTACCAGTTTTTACTTTCTCAAAACATTCTTTCTTGCTGATATTACTTCTGCTCTTGTTTTAACTGATTCTCCTCTTTTGTAGTTGGATCATCCCCTTGTCTTCTTCGCTTTCTAATTCTTATTATTCTTATTTTCCTATTAATATATTGTTTCCTTCATTACACTACCCGACAAAAAAAATATCCTCGATATTTGATACATGATTCCTATGTAGAATTTTCTGCTGATTCCAAATATGCAGGGCCGTGCACAGGTATTAGCCTTGGGGGGGGGGTTTAATTTTGATTTGCGTTCGCATACATTTTTCGCTAAGATAAACATATTTGCTGAAACAGATATCCAGACCCATACACCATAAATTTAAATGTTCTCTAACTTTTCTGAAACTCATTATGATTCATCAGAACCTAGTTAACCAGGTCCTGAATAGTACACGGAAAGAATTTTTTACTAGAATCAATGCCGAGACAAGAAAAATTAGACTTGATTTTGAACTTAGAAAATAATTTCTTAATATCAAGAAAATCCAAGAAAATTGGATTTTAAATAAATAAGTACAAATTTTCTTGCTTCAAGTGAAATTGGATTTTAAATAAATAAGAAAACATTTTCTTGCTTCAAGTAAAATGGGATTTTAAATAAATAAGAAATAATTTACTTAGGGTAAGTGTTTTTTTCTTGTTTTTTGAAATAAATTAAGAAATTATTTTTTTGTTGCAAGTAAAAGTTTTCTTATACGAGCTTAAGTAAGTAATGCGAGAGACACACATCGTAGTATAGTAATAATATTTCGATCTATACCACATATGTGTCACCCTCATATTGTAGTTTAATTGAAAATTTTCATAGCATAGCCAAATCACAATATTGATATTCTAATATTCATACCACATGTGTGTTTGAGGCATAAGAAAATATTAAATTAAGGAAATATTTTCTAAAAATATTAAAAACGTAAAAAATAAGGGAAATGAAAACTAATCATGAGGGATTAGAAAACCATAATTAGTCAACTAGTATTTTCCTAGGACTTGTTTATTGAAATGACAACATTTTATTTAATATAAATGAAGGTGCAAATAGTGAACTCCTTATACCAAATGCTTCACTAACAATCTGAGAATTGCAAAAATATTCAGAAATATGCAAAGCGGATGGCCAATAAAAAAAAAAACATGTAACTTTGGAAATGCAAATTCAACAAGAAAAATTTTACTTCGCTCAAGAAAACGTTTTCTTATTCATTTTACATTTTTTTTTCGCTGTATTTTGTTGTTCCAATTCGTCGAAACACAATTTTCTTAAATTCTTCTTGATATTAGCAAAAAGATTTTCTTCATTTAAGTAAATTTAAGAAAAGATGTTCTTATTTATTTAAACATTTTATTTCAACATTTTTTTTCTAAAGATTTTGTTAGTGTTCTTGAATAAGAAAATAATTGTCTCATATTTGGAAAACTCAATTTCTTATTTCCAGTAATAATTAAGTCAATTTTTCTTATTTCCCTAAAAATTTTCTAAATTGAAATTAAAATTAAATTTTTCTTGATTCAAGTATACAAATTTCTTTCCGTGTACTGTTTACAGTACTTGTTAATTGAAACTGCTCACTGTTTTCACAAAATGAACATTTTTTGTTATCAGTACAATTTTTATAAAAACGCCAAACGAACATATGCTACACAACTTTGTAATTTCGGAAAGCTCCAAGTGCAATTCAAAGTGCCGAACTTATGTATTAGCCAACCTTATTTTTTGCAACTTTTACAAATTCTTCTTCCGTAAAATTATTGTAACTAATATTGTCAAAAATTATGAGTCAAAATTCAGTGCAAAATTTATAAACTGTATTTTGAAAATTTTTGCAAAATCATTGCTTAGATTTGGTCATGGGGGGGTTTTAAGATTTTTTTTATGAAAATTTTCAGGTTTTTTTCGAAATTCATCTTCTATTTTGTAATTTTTTTTTAAGGAATATTAAATATCCTCCTGGTTTCACATTGTGAGTCAATAACCTATTTCTTAATGAACATTTTGGCACTTTCCGGATTATAATCTGTGGAAAAATGGCGAAGTTATAAGAGATTAAGTGAAGAAACCTATATTTATATTTTCATTTAACTTCCAAATCTGGCAAATGTAAACCACTATAACATTAACACTAGTTTACAGCAAAAAATACCAAGAAATCGGGGTATAGGGGAAAATTGGCATGGGCCCCGTGAGCTCAAAACTATTTAGTTTTATTTTTTGCACGGTTAGGCTTTTGAGATAACGGTAATTTTGTGTTTTTTGGTTATCACTTCATTCAAAAATATTTTTCGCTTAAGTTACATGTGCGATAACAGCTAACAGTACCTCGTTCTAAACGTAATTAAAATACGCTTTTAACGACATACAACTTGTGGTGGTTGAGTAAAAACTCACTGAGCCATAGCTGGTTAAAGTCAAAATTTTGTGGATTTTTTGCAATTTTTTTTTTTTTAATTTTGATTTTGAAAATATGTTTTTTATAAGAAGTTGGGAAAATCAGCAAAAGATTTATTTTTAAAAATTAGCCTATTAAATTGCAAACACTTTAAGCGTAATGTTACCAAGATCCCATTAGTACTTTATTTTTAGCGATTTTTTTCAGGTGAAACGAAAAGGTCTCCGAAATGGATCCATAACTTCTACCAAAAAAAATGTTTCAATTTTTCTTCACTAATAAAAAAAAAAAAATGGCCAATAGCTCATTTAAATTCACATAAAATAATTATTAGCACAGTTGGGCAAAATTTATTCGAATAAGAATAATAGATGAATAAATTTTTTTTATTTTTATTTGAATAATAAATAATTTCGCTTATTCAAACAAAAAATTATTCGAATAATAGATAATTTTCATTTACATATGTAAGAACAAACAAACATACAAACAAAAAAAAATATACAAATTTTTTTTTTACTATTACTCAGTTGTTTTTTTTTGTTGTACCCTGAGTTTTTATTTATTATTTGAAATAACGAATAAACCTCAGAATAATTATTCGAATGAATTTATCCGAATAAAATTTTAAAAATAAATTTATATTCAAATAATTATCTAAATAAAAATTTATTCGAATAATGCCCAAGTCTGATTATTAGAATTAAAACGGCCATATAAATACAAACATAAATATGTATATCGGAGAGCCTGCCGAAAAACAAAAAGTCTGAAAACAATAACAAGCATTGCCTGTACAAAAGCTTTGCTTGTTAATAGCTTTAGAACTTTGTACAAACCAAACACACAATCGCACCAACATACTAGGTAGCAAAGGCAGAGTGTCATTAAGCTACTGTTGTTGGTATGTGGATTGTAATGGAAGGAAAATTGAAATTTAAGCGAAACAAAGCTGACGGCGGTGGTAGCTCAATGGTATAGACAATGGACTACCAATCGAACGACTTAGGTTCGATTCTCGGTTGAGGCCGCTTGAAGAAGTCTGATGAGGGGATGTGGTGGTCTCCGAAATGGATCCATAACTTCTACCAAAAAAATTTTTTCAATTTTTCTTCACTAATAAAAAAAAAAAAAAAAAAAAAATGGCCAATAGCTCATTTAAATTCACGAAAAGGATATTTTATAGACGAAAAACTTGGTTAGGTGACCCAACTATGTGAAAACGACTTCATAGCTCAAAAGGGCATTAGAGCGATATATAGAACTCCACCAGACTAAAATAATGACATATCAATTTTACAAATCGGATGTCAAATAAAAAAGTTGCAAAAAAAAAATTTTTTTTTCGCGGTATTTCGTGGTGTAAAAAAAATTGTCCCGAAACCCTCTCAACATAATCTTCATATATGTGATGATTTTTACAACGGTGAGCGTTCTCACGGAGAAATAAAAAAAAAAACATGGGATTGCGATACCAAGGCCATTGGAATGTCAGGGACATTGAATGATGAGCCATTTTTGCTGGTTCCTTCTTCGAGAAGAACAAAATGTACCAAAACGGCGAAAACTATCAACATTTAAACACTTTTAATATACATAAAAATAAAAAAAATGGAGGTTAAGTACAAGATTGTGATAAAAAATAAACATAGGTTTGTTCATTAAATCTCTTATAGCATTGTAATTTTTCTACGGATTATAATCCGGAAAGTGCCAAAATGTTCACTAAGAAATAGGCTGTTGACTCAAAGTGTGAAACCAGGAGGATATTTAATATTTCTTTAAAAAAATTACAAAAAAGCATATGAATGTCGAAAAAAATTTTCATAAAAAAAATCTATTGATCGCTATAACTCCGTCAATTTAACGTCGATTTTAATTATTTTGGCTTTGTTGGAAAGGGTATTTCATCCTCTCAAAACAAAATTAAATAACGTAAAAATCGAGACGGTAAGGGCGGAGATATTGACAAAAAAGTAATCCTACTTTTTTTTCTTATCTCAAAATCTGAAATTTCAAAATATCTCGAAAACTGTTCTACTTTTGAACCATCTGATTACATATTTGGAATCAGCAGAAAATTCTACATAGGAATCATGTATCAAATGTCGAGGATATGAAAATTTTTGAAATTTTGTCGGGTAGTGTTATTGTTCTCATTCCTGCTTTTTATTTGTTTTGGGTCTTGCCTTTTTTCCCACTTTTTCTTCTGATTCTTCTTATAATTCTGTTACTTCTTCTTCTACTTCTTCGTCTTTGTATTATATTCATTATTCTTCTTTTTTTCATTATTATTGCTCTCTTTACATTTCCTCTTTTTCTTTTGTTTAGGTTCTTGTTATTTTCTTCTTGTTTTCTTCTCCGTCTTCTTATTTTCTACTTATTCTTCGTCTTCTCCTTTTTCTCCTGCTTCTGCTTTTCTTCTCCGTCTTCCTTTTTTCTCCTTCTTCGTCTTCTCCATCTTCGAAATTTCTACTTATTCTTCATCTTCTCCTTTTCCCCATGCTTCTTATTTTCTTCTCCGTCTTCTTATTTCCTAATTCTGCTTTTCTTCTCCATCTTCGAATTTTCTACTTATTCATCGTCTTCTCCGTTTTCTTCTGCTACTTTTTTCTCTGTCTTCTTATTTTCTCCTTATTCTTCTTTTCTTCTCCATCTTCGAAGTTTCAACTTATTCTTCGTCTTATCCTTTTTTCCCTGCGTCTTCTTTTCTTCTCCGTCTTCTTTTTTCCTCTCCATCCATTAATTTTCTACTTATTCTTCCACTTCTCCTTTTTCCCCTACTCCTTTTTTTCTCCGTCTTCTTATTTTCTCTTTATTCTTAGTCTTCTCCATCTTCGAATTTTCTATTTCCATCTCTTTTTTGTTTCCTTTTATCCATTTGTTCTTCTTCTCTTTTTTGTTATATTATTTCGCTTCTTCTCTTCCTCTTCTTCTTATTCTTCTTCTTCTTTCTCTTCTTCTTTCTCTTTTCTTTTAATGGTATTGTTCCCTTTATTTTCTCATGCTGTTATTTTATTTTGGATCTTCTCTACTTCTTCTTCTTCTTCGTCATCTTATTCTACTTCTTATTCTTCTTCTTCTCCTTCTTCGCTTTCTTTTTTTCTTCTCATCTTTCTCCCGTTTTTCTTCTTATTATTATCGTTCTTCTACTTCTTCCTCTTTTCCTTTTTTCTTCTCCTTTTCCTTCTCCTTTTTCTTGCTCTTCTTTCTTTACTTTATTGCTATTGCTCCATTTATTCTTCTTTTCCTTCCGCGTTTTCTTCTTTTTCGACTGTTTCACCTTTTTTCCTCCCCTTGTTCCTTTCCTGTCTCCTTTTACTCCAAGCACTTTCTTATCTGACCGAATTTCGCTAATGTCATGAATACTTTTGCCGTTTTCTTTTCTCGAAAAAATGTTGCCCTGTTTGATTTTCTTAGCCATTTTGTAAGCTTGTGTGGTGATTTCAACGAATGTTGTCCTCTGACTAAGACGTAAAAAATAAGGAAAATGAAAACTAATCATGAGGGATTAGAAACCCATAATTAGTCAACTAGTATTTTCCTAGGACTTGTTTATTGAAATGACAACATTTTATTTAATATAAATGAAGATGCAAATAGTGAACTCCTTATACCAAATGCTTCACTAACAATCTGAGAATTGCAAAAATATTCAGAAATATGCAAAGCGGATGGCAAATGAAAAAAAATAAATGTAACTTTGGAAATGCAAATTCAGCAAGAAAAATTTTACTTCGCTCAAGAAAACGTTTTCTTATTCATTTTACATTTTTTTTTTCGCTGTATTTTGTTGTTCCAATTCGTCGAAACACAATTTTCTTAAATTCTTCTTGATATTAGCAAAAAGATTTTCTTCATTTAAGTAAATTTAAGAAAAGATGTGCTTATTTATTTAAACATTTTTTTTCAACATTTTTTTTTCTATAGATTTTGTTAGTGTTCTTGAATAAGAAAATAATTGTCTCATTTTTGGAAAACTCAATTTCTTATTTCCAGTAATAATTAAGTCAATTTTTCTTATTTTCCTAAAAATTTTATAAATTGAGTTCAAGAAAGCATTTTTCTTTATTCAATTATACAAATTTCTTTCCGTGTACTGTTTACAGTACTTGTTAATTGAAACTGCTCACTGTTTTCACAAAATGAACATTTTTTGTTATCAGTACAATTTTTATAAAAACGCCAAACGAACATATGCTACACAACTTTGTAATTTCGGAAAGCTCCAAGTGCAATTCAAAGTGCCGAACTTATGTATTGGCCAACCTTAATTTTTGCAACTTTTACCAATTCTTCTTCCGTAAAATTATTGTAACTAATATTGTCAAAAATTATGAGTCAAAATTCAATGCGAAATTTATAAACTGTATTTTGAAAATTTCTGCAAAATCATTGCAACTTAGATTTGGTCATGGGGGGGGGTTAACCCCCAAAACCCCCCCCCGTGCGCACGGCCCTGTACATATGTATGAACTTAAGCGGCTGTTTTATAGCATAAATGCATAACTTATGTTTGTATATACATACATATATCAGCATTTATATAAATTAAGAATAAAAAACAAAAAAACAAAACAAAAAACGCGAGAGCCAAAGTCGTCGCCGCAGAGCTAAAACAGAGCACAAACGCCGCAACGGCAACAAGAGCAGCAAGAGAAGCCGCTGATTGATTCTAGACAAGAAACAACTTCAACTGAAACTTCTCGAAGCTTTCGATGCAATTTTCAGTTTCGAAACTTCAAGTATTAGATTGATTTTTTATGGGTGTGTGTGAGCAACAGCCGACCAATCATTACAAAAAAAACAAAGTTTTTATTTGTGTAAAAAGCAAAAAAAAAAACAAGTAAGGAAGCCTAAGTTCGAGTGGAATCGAACATTAGATACTCAGCTGCATGCTTTCATTGTTTGTTTGCGTTTGATGGAAACACGGTGCACTTAATATAAAGCGAGTGCTGCATAAAGTGGGCGTAGCCACGCCTATTTTCTAAATTTTTATCAGTCATCCAACTAAGCATATGAATATTATTCTTTGTGCAAAATTTCATTCCTTTATGACTTCTAGTTACAAAGATGTCACGTTACAAATTCCCAAAGAGTGTTCCAGAAATATCTTTCTTAAAAAGTAGGCGTGGTCATAAACCGATTTCAATAAATTTTTGCGTGGCTATTAACACATGTTATAAAAGTGTATAAACCAAGTTTCGTCATAATATCTCAATTATTTGTCGAGTTATAGGCTAAGAAATCTCGTATATCCCTTTGCGTAAAAAGAGGCGGTGCCACGCCCATGTTCCAAAATTTTTCTATTTGTTGTTTCCGGTCTATTGTAGAAATCATACCACAAAATTTAAATGAATTATCTTTACATTTGACAAAGATATCGCTTAAAATGTTTTTATTAGGTCACTTTATAATACCCATATATAAAAGTGGGCGTGGTCGTCAACCGATTTCGCTAAAATTTTCAACATGTATTATCACATGTAATAAAAGTGTACACACCAAGTGTAGTCATTATATATAAATCATTTGTCGATTTATGGGCTCAGAAATCTCGTATATTCCTGTTTATAAAAAGAGGCGGTGCCACGCCCATTTGCCAAAATTTTTGTGTTTTTCGTTTTATGTCCGCAGTGGGACTCCTGCTATAAAATTTCAATGATATATCTTTATATTTGACAGAGATATCGCTTAAAATGTTTTATTAGGTCACTTTATGTTTCCCATATATAAAAGTGCCGTCAACCGATTTTGGCAATTTTTCGTCCAAATATTTGACTATGTAAGTATATCACGCGTACCAAATTTTGTCGATATATCTTCAATGGTTTCTGAGTTATGACATATAAAACTTGCAAGGTTTGACCCTTAATAAGTGGGCGTGGCACCGCCCATTTTCCAAAATGTCATCAAATTTCTTCCTAGGGGCCTGAGCTCAATACGTGGAAAAAATTTCATCGCTCCAGCTATATTAGTGACTGAGATACCAAATTTCCGATTTTTTCTATATAGGAAAAGTGGGCGTGGTCATTTTCCGATTTCGCCCATTTTCAATACCAACCGTCCCGGTCTGGATACCAACTTGCATTTCAAATTTCATCAAAATATCTCAATTTTTGCGCGAGTTAGAGTGTTTACAGACGGACGGACGGACGGACGGACATGGCTCAATCGATTTCTCTTTTCACCCTGATCATTTGGATGTATATAAGTCTATATCTATCTCGATTATTTCACTCTGTTACAATCCACCGTTATGTGATTAAAACTATAATACTCTGTGTACTAGTACAGCTGAGTATAAAAAGAAACAAAAATTGCTGGAAAAAATCTTAAAACGTGCTTTAACATACATGTTACCACTTTTTTGTAGTTAAGTAAATTTACGTTTGTATATAAACATGAACATATGGACATACATGCATTTCGTTTCTGCACTAAGAATAAAGTGGAAAAAAAAACAATTTCATTTGTTTGCCCAATTCCAACACTGCTTTGTGTTAAGTGTCTGTACTGAACTGACTTATCTAGAGTAGACTTGTTAGATTCACATTGAAATAGTAATGATAATTTTTTTTTTTTTTTTGATTTTTTAATTTAAATAAATATTTTAATGGTCTTATAATAAGCTGGCAATTAATAATCAATTAAATTAAAAAATTATAAAAAATAATTGTGATTAATAGTCTTTAAAAAATAATCATAAATAATCACATATGTAATCAAAATTAATCAAATAATATTTTTGTTTAATTGTATGCTTAATTATTACTGCTTAATTATATTTAATTTAATAATCACAAATACTCATAAAATCAAAATTAATCAAATATTTTTTATTTATATGGCTTACAGTTGTCTCGTACAGGAAAATAAAAAAATAATAATTAAAATAATTATATAAAAAGACATAACCGCATAATTGAAAATAATCAAACAATTAAAAATAATCAAACAATTAAAAATAATCAAACAATTAAAAATTTTGATTATATATATATGATTATTTCTGATTATATTTTTCATTACTACCAATTATGATTATGAATCGTCAGGTTAACGTAAGAGAATTAAAATAATCATTAAAAAAATAAAAATAATAAGTCGAACAGATAATTAATCATCTAATTAAGAAATCAGAAATAATTCAAAATAATGAGATAATTGAATTATTAAAAAAAAATAATAATAATAATTGAAAAAATCAAAACAATCATGCATTTAGAATTAATTAATCGAATAAGCTGCAATAAAACATAAAAAATAAAAACGACAAAGAATTAATCGTTTAAATAATCAAAAAAGAAATCGAAAATAATTACAAAAAATCCAAATAGTCATGCAACTAAAAATAATTAATCATATAATTAATGTAATTTCAAACGTAAACGCATTTAATGAGGTTTCAAAAACAAAACGTGCTTCAAGTAATAAACATTAAAATTTTTAATTGTTAAATAACAGGAATGATCTAGATTTTATAGTCTGCATGTAACAATTGTTATTGTTGTTGCTTATTTTTTCTGTTTATGGCATTTAAAAAGAATTTTAATTTTGTTTTTTAACACTCAATAAATTATTTTAATCAACTTCACACGTTCACTGAAGTTCATTTGCCCAAATTAAGTAAATTTTGCAATAAAAGTTTGTTTACTTTGTGTTTTTATCTTTATTATTTATCTATAGATTTTTTTTCGCTTTTAACGTTTCGTCCTCATTGTCTGCTTTCGTTGCTGAAGAAATTAGCACATTCATGCATAATACATGGTGTATGTGCAGCAGATTGCCACAGCCATCAGCACTAGAATCTACTATTCGTGCAAACATTATTAATAATCCAACGTTTTTCCGCAGCAACTTTTACACTGTAGCTGTTTTAACGCATAATAGATATTAGGAAATAACAAATTGTAGACTTAAATAAAAAACAAAGTAATAAAAATAATATACAAAAAAAAACAAAGCAAGCAAAAATTTAATTACATGCCAATGACCAAGCAACCGGCAAATGTGCGCATCATTTGCTTGAATTGTTGCTCAATTCTTATTATTATTGTCATGTTTATGGCACA
Source organism: Urophora cardui (assembly GCA_960531455.1). Classification (NCBI taxonomy): domain Eukaryota; kingdom Metazoa; phylum Arthropoda; class Insecta; order Diptera; family Tephritidae; genus Urophora; species Urophora cardui. Next base: position 121,152,410 of record OY482674.1, read on the forward strand.
AATTAATCTAATATTTTTATAAATTTGATAAATTTAATAAATTTAATAATTAAACTTGTAACATTTGTATTAATGTGACAGGCTAAAGGTATAATGCGCATTGTTTTTTTTTTTGACAAAATCATTTCCGTGAAAGTGCTAATAACACTAATGATTTCCGTATGTAATGCTAAAGAATAACTAATGTAATAATTGTTATTGAAAAATATTATTAATTATTTTTGCAACTTAGAATTCAATATTTTGCCTATTTATTCACTATTTTCGCACATTTTTACGTTTCTTATTTGTTTACGAAATTTGCTGGCATGTAACAGCGCTCTGTATTGAATATCCTGCTAAGTAACAGCGCTTTGTATTGAAAATTCTGCTAAGTAACAGGGCACACTAACATTGCTATGTTAAGCGAAACAGCAAAGCCGAAGAACTTGCAAAGCGCAAAACCGGCATTTCTCGCTGTTAGTAACAGCGCAAACAATCAACAGCCGATCATCATCATCACTAATGATCATTAGCAGGAAATGTATCAACAATTTCTGTGCTGTTCTGCCCTGTCGTCCGAATGTTCTTACAATTTACAATTGTTTAGCGTTTTATTAAGTAAATAAGACAAACAAGCCGCTGCTCGCTAGCGTCAGCTCAAACTTGGACTCGGAATTACCTGACTACCGGTTGTTGAAGAGTGGCGACAGCGGCGGTGTTAGCGCTGCTGCCGCTGCGATGATGACTCGCCTGTAAACAACAACAATACATCATTAACAATCGTAGCAACATTGCAAAATCCCCGTCTGATGGCAAGTGGCAGCCGGGGCCTAAAGTTACATACATACGTACATATGTACATACATATATATGTAACTATCAATTGTGGTTGGCTGTGTGAGTAGCAAAACAGCAGCAACATTCTCAACACGCACACAACAGACAGTACACAGTTCTCGGTTCTGAGCGCTCAGAGCAACAGCAGTAACAACACTCAGCAACAGTGACTTTGGCGGCGGCGTAGGCGACGTTGGGGGCTGGCTATATCTACATAGGTAGCACAAAATCGATATTTACCTGCTGTGTCCGGCACAAGTTAGACTTCATTCAAAAGCTAACAGCGCAAGCGAGTAGACAAACTTTTTCAATAAAAAGCTCTACGTGAAAACACAACAAGAACACTTTTTTCGTGCGTTTGAGAGGCGTTGAGTTGATTAAAACAAAAAAAGTTATGTGCGTACATAATAAGAACATGTTAGATCCGTAGCGACGAAAAAGGATAATTGATTTGAAAACACATGCGAAGTAAAACAAATAAAAATTAAATTAATATTTAAACAAAAATTTCCAAAAAAAATTTTATTTAAAATTGAGTAATTTTTTACGCGTTTGTTTGTTTTTCATGCTAAGAACACTAAAAGTGTGCGACTTTTCATATCTATGTATAAAAAATTGATTAGTGCATTTGAACATTGATTTAAAAATAAAGTTAAGCTTTTAGTATTGAAAAAAATGTTAAAAATAAAAATAAAAAAATAAATATACAAATAAAAAGAAAATAAAAATACAAATTAATAAAAAAAATAAAATAAAAATAAAAATAAAAAAATAAAAATAAAATAATAAATAAATATAAAAATAAAAAAATCTAACTCCTAAATTAATTGAGAAAAAAAAACTTACGCAAAATAAATTTTAGTGCTTAAGCACCAACCAAACGAAACAAATTAGCAACAGCAGCAGCAAATAAACAAGCAAAGTCAAACTTTTAAACATGAAAGATCTTGCCAAAATATTTTCAAAAAAGCGCTACAGCGCTGCCGATACGCTTGATACGGAACAACAACAACATTTAACAGCGCATAATGCACAAACGACGACACAAGTGTTAGCGTCCACTGCGGCGAGGACGACAATGCCAACACCAACAACGCCAATGACGGCGACAAACTCACCAGCCACAGGACCTGCTTACCTGCTGGCGTGCAGCAATGCGTCAACACGCGCTGACGCCGAAAAGCAACGTAAGAAAAGTTTGAAAGCCAATCGTTCGATGAATCCTGCCAGAATACTTAGCTCGTTCTTTTATGAACGTAAAAGCAAGAAAGGGGCGCGTTCACCAAAACGTAAGTAGAAAAAGGAAATATGTAAAAAATTTTTTTTTTGCAAAAGGAAAAGAAATTTGCTATTTAAAAAAATTGTTATTTAAGAAAAGGTGTTATTTAAAAATGAGGTTGTTGAATGCGCATAAAAGTGAAATGTAAATTATTTTTTGTGCATTTGAACTTTTATACAGCGTACTTTGGTGGTTCGTTAGCTTCATTTGAGCATGAGTATTGCGTGTTGAGTAAAAAAAAATAATAAAAATTGTTTGTAATGCAGACGTAAACAAAATGACATTTCCTCAAAGTCGCGGAAGTACATACATATATGCAAATAAAAAAGATAAAAATAAGAACTGCAACCAACAAGCGGCACAAGCCAGACAAACGGTAATATAATTTAAGCGATAAAAAATATAAATAAGTACATATATGCAAATTTAAAAGAAAAGCCGACAGACAGTATATTTTAAAGCAGTAAAGTATATATTTATATATTTGCATGCTTTCATACATGCATATATACTTATATATATGCATTTTTATCTAAAAAAAACTCTTTTTTTTTACGCCAACTTCAAGCTCATTGCTAAAGTCAAGTACAATTAAATACAATTTTTTTCGTTTCTTATCACTTCAACGCCGCACAATAGACTGATAAAGAAAAACTAGCAGCCAGCGTTGCCAACTTATTAAAAAAAAAAGAAGAACAAAATAAAACAAAGCGTAGTAAAATAAAGTAAATAATAAAAGCAAAAGCATGTAAAAAAATAATAAAACAAAAAAATGTCTTAAAACATAACGTGACGTTATCTGTTCACCTTGAATGGCATGTTGAAACATGTTGTAGCCAAAGCGCACAAGCAACAAAAAGTGCTTTACCAGCAGAAAGTCACAGAAAAGCATTGAGTTTTCTGTGAAATATATAGTTCTTCTTATTATTATTTTTTTAATTATAATTTTTTTCTTATTTTTTTTTTTTTGTTTCTGTTAATTTGTATACTTTTTTCCACGTTTTTTTATATTATTTTTGTCATTTACTAAGTAAATGTTAAATTTTAAACAGACACACGCACGTACAATAAGGTGGAGTGAAAATTTTTTTTGGAAATTCAATTTGTTCCGAAGCCAGAACGGCACCTTTCTAGCCCAGAAATAAGCCTGTAAAATTTTATTGACCTACTCGCATGTTTAGAGGTGCCCCCAGCCCCACAAATTTGAAAAGAATAGCACGATCTGGTACAAATGTAATATATCTAAAATTATAACCTCAAAAAACGAAGTATGAGGATTGATAAACATGGCTAAGCCGAGCATTAAAGTGGATTATTTTTTTTTTGGAAACAACAACAACAAAAGTTATTAAAGATCAAAGTTTATATTATGCATTTTTTAAATCGCAATTACTTTAAAACTACTGAACCGATTTCGAATATTTTTATACTATTTGATAGGCATTTTGCCTTTAATCTGATATACATTTTTACTCCCTTTACTTTTCATATATAAAATGTATATGAAATTAAAGGGAATCAAAATACCTATCGAATGGTATACATATATATTCGAAATCGGTGCAGTAGTTTTTAAGTAATTGCAATTTAAACAAGTAACGAAGCCTAAGTTCAAGTGGAATCGAACATTAGATACTCAGCTGTATGCTTTCATTGTTTGTTTGCGTTTGATGGAAACACGGATTATTTTATATAAAGCGAGTGCCGCATAAAGTGGGCGTGGCCACGCCCATTTTCAACATTTTTATCAGTCATCCAACTAAGCATATGAATATTATTATTTGTGCAAAATTTCATTCCTTTATGACTTCTAGTTACAAAGAAGTCACGTTACAAATTCCCAAAGGGTATTCCAGAAATATCTTTGTTAAAACGTAGGCGTGGTCATAAACCGATTTCAATAAATTTTTGCGTGGCTATTAACACAAGTTATAAAAGTGTATAAACCAAGTTTCGTTATAATATCTCAATTATTTGTCGAGTTATGATTTTAGAAATCTCGTATATTCCTGTTTCTAAAAGGAGGCGGTGCCACGCCCATTTTCCAAAATTTTTGTGTTTTATGTCCGCAGTTGGACTCCTGCTATAAAATTTCAATGATATATCTTTATATTTGACAGAGATATCGCTTAAAATGTTTTTATTAGGTCACTTTGTAAGACCCATATATAAAAGTGGGCGTGGCCGTCAACTGATTTTAACTATTTTCCGTCCAAACGTTTGCCTAAGTAAGTAAATCACGCGTACCAAATTTTGTCGATATATCTTCAATGGTTTCTGAGTTATGACATATAAAACTTGCAAGGTTTGACCCTTAATAAGTGGGCGTGGCACCGCCCATTTTCCAAAATGTCATCAAATTTCTTCCTAGGGGCCTGAGCTCAACACGTGGGTAAAATTTCATCGCTCCAGCTATATTAGTGACTGAGATACCAAATTTCCGATTTTTTCTATATAAGAAAAGTGGACATGGTCATGGTCCGATTTCGCTCATTTTCAATACCAACCGTTCCAGTCTCGATACCAACATGCATTTAAAATTTCATCGAAATATCTCAATTTTTGCACGAGTTAGAGTGTTTACAGACGGACGGACGGACGGACATGGCTCAATCGATTTCTCTTTTCACCCTGATCATTTTGATATATATAAGTCTATATCTATCTCGATTATTTCATTCTGTTACAATCCACCGTTATGTGATTAAAACAATAATACTCTGTGTACTAGTACAGCTGAGTATAAAAATGCATAATATAAACTTTGACCTTTAACAACTTTTGTTGTTGTTGTTTCAAAAAAAAAATAAATTCACTTTAATACTCAGCTTAGCCATTATTATCAATCCTCATACTTCGTTTTTTGATTTTATAATATTGAAAATTTCATATTTGTACCAGATCGTGCTTATTGCTTTCAACTTTGCGGAGCCGGGGGCAGTTCAAAACGTCGTCCTATCGCCATAAAATTTTGTGGGGTTCATTAACTCGTATAAAGGCAACTTTTCATTGCTGGTACGTTCAAAAAAAGACCAAAAAAAAATCTCCATATGTTTTCACTGCACCTTAACGTACAAACACGTGTGCACTTGAGAATTTTGTTCAATTTTGTTGTTACTACATGCACCGAACGTATCGCAAAAAATAAGTTCGCCGTACGCACCCGATATGATGTAAAACATTTCCGAAAAAAATAATTTTTTTGACGCCGCCAGATGTCGCTAAAATACATTTTTTCTCATATACTCTGTATTTATGGTCCTATAGCTAAGTTTGATACATCAATGTCTTTGGCTTGAGCGTAGCGCTTCTAATTTATAATTGTATTAACCCTCTGTGCGCCACTGGCGCTACTTTCAACCAGTAATTAGTTTATAACACCATAATATAACTTTTTTTCACTGTATGTTAAACGTCGTCAAAAAACAAAAATCTTTTGCAAAAGAAGTATTTCGATCACTTCAGTAGAATTGAAAATAAAATACATTTAACATTCCGCGAAATATAAGTTTTTCGCTTTCTGCGGTCTTTTTAGTTCATTTTACACGATTGTGAAATCATATGCGGAAAAATTTTCTAGAACATTTTAGCCCTCTAGCGACCTTAAAAATACTACATACTTTTTTTCTGACTATCTAAAAAAGCGGTCAAAATAACCCTTGCCTATAAACACTGTAGAATTTCTCTCGTTAGACTAAGTTTTCGTTTTTTTTTTTGTTTTTGTTTTTGTTTTTTTTTGTACTTGTGAATACCTATATATACATAGAGTAGCACTCCAGTACGCCCAAAGATCTAAAAATCATCAATACTTTCCTCATTACATTTCCTATAGGTAAGATAACAACTTCCATGACTATGCCCCATGACTATCACACGGCGATGGCCGCCTTCGCATGCATGACTTTGTATAGTAAAAAACGCAATGAAGCGAAAGCTTCGTGCTTTCATTCCAAATCGCATGCTTTTTTCATATGGTCGTTATTATGCTCGTGTTAGGTATTCAGCATGAATTGTAGCATTTGTATTGTAGTGCTGAATATACATACAGCTGCCTACCATCCAACTTTGTTACTTCATTCGTATACATTTTTCTGCTTCGGCTGACTCCCACTTTAGTCAGTGAAGCAATCATCTGTGCTTAATGTGTACGTCCCGCTCAATATTCTTTAGACTCCTGCGGTATATCTAACAAAACCAAGTATCCTGGCATGAATAAAAAATCGCATCACCTCACAAATGGGCCTAGTGGGATGTCTAGCCCCATTAACCGTTATGTGAATAAGTACACATGTAATTATCTAGTACGAAATTCCCTTAAAATGATTTAATTAATACATACGAGTCAGTGGCGGATCCACGGGGGGTTTTGGGGGTTCAAACCCGCCCCCTTGTGGTTTATCATAGATCCCAAATTAATGCCTTTATTGATTCTGCGCCCAAATTTCCCAAACTGATCAAGGAAAACTCTATCATTCCAAAAGCAATGGTTGGACCACATAACATCCAAAATATGTACCTAAATGCGAAAAAAGTTCATGTAGGTACCTTTGGACGCACGTGCATAAAATCAAATTTGTAAAATGCTATTCGCAAATTGCCAAATCGCAAATTTATTTTCTTTTCTTTCTTATCCCTATTTTTATCGGGATTGTACAGAATTAATTTGGTCAGAAATGTCTGAATCGTTGGAGAAATTGCCTTTTTCAGAGGCATTGCGCAATTCTTGTTTAAATTAATCTTTTAAAAATTTGAGTATATAAACACAAGAACTTCAATAAAGTAAAAATTCTATTAAAAATATAAATATAACCAAAAAGTACTACATACATATATTCTTATTTATTTTGGCTTTAAATGCAAGGGTAAGGGTCTTGAGTCAAAAAAATAGCAGAAGAGAGCCATTGACAGCTCCAAATTTCAGCTAGTAAAATTTTCCCTAGCTGAAATTATTTGCTGCCAAAGTAAGAAACAGCTGTTGAAAAAATAAACAAACGAATACTTTTGATTTTTATTACTTTTGAAATTTTCTGAATTTTTGAAATAGAAATAAAGAAAATTAAATGTTTTTTTTAGAAAAAATAACCATTAACAGTCAAAAAAGGCATTCAAATTACTAATCGCTAATTTTTACTATTATTCCGTTTCTTGATTTTCTGTTCGTTTCGCTCTTTATGAGCGCAATTCTTTCCGTTTTGCTCACTTCACAGCTAGTTTCTAGTTTAATAAGAAACAAACCTATTGTTAATTTGGAGGGTTTTGAGTTTGGTGTTTTTAAGGTGCGGGAAATGGCGCAACTAGTATATAGAATAATAATAGTAGGTGGTATTAGTCCATATTTTCACCAGCGCACATAGGTAGATTTTCAAGTTTTATGCGGCCAAAAATATTTTATTGTCTACATCTACTCCAAATTGCTTGTTTAATGGAAAATTTTAATAATTTGTGTTAAAAGTCGATTTTATTGAAAAATATATGCAGTGACTCAAAAAAAAATCATACTCCAAAGTTTTTAAATTTATTTCAAAGAGTTCTGTCGAAAATTTTACTTTCTTATTTTAGTTTAAAAATATAGAAAATTTTTCAATAAAAATAGTTTTAAGCAGGATTTCTGAGCTTATGGAAAAAATCTGAAAAATCGTAGAAATTTCTGAAAGTGGATTAAAAATTTCAAAGCAAGGCCATAATTTATAAAAGATTTTGAGGAGATTTCTAAGTGTACTGTTATGTAGCCAACAAATTTTAGTGTAAAAAGTGAAATTCTCAATGCTGTGAAAAATTCCGTCAATTTTAGAAGTTTTTTTCTGTAGGGTGTAGGGTGAGACCGTTTCAATTAAAATTTCCGAAAAGCCAATGAAATTTTTCAAAAAGTTGAATGTTGCATATTGTTATATTAAAATTGAATGAGCTGCAAAATTGCATACTCAAAACTCTTCTAAAAAATGTAGCTTTAGGATTCTTAGCCCCTTTTTATGATAAGTATTTCCTTGACTTTGAAAAATTGGAAATACTAAAAATACGAAATCAGGTAATTTTCCAAATAGGCCAATTTTTAATCCATTGTTGATAATTTCTGGCTTTGCATTTTTCCGTAGAGAAATTGACGGGTAATCGATCGGAGGCGATAATATAACTAAAATGCTTTTGAATTAAAAAATTAACAATATTTTTTCAAGAAAGGCCAATATGCTTAAAAGCTTCAAAATGGTGGGTCTTTTATTATGCTAGGTTGACGATTTCTTCAATAAATAATGATATTTACCTGAAGCACTCGAATCCATGATGTTTACTTTGATAACTGTCTTAAAACTGAAATTATTGACGTTTAAAAATGGGTTAATTAAAATACGTAAAAAATAAAAAATCGAAAAAGTGGGAGAATAATAAGTTTCGACTAGCGGCAGGGACACCCCCGTTGTCTATAAAAGCCGAGAAGACCGGTTTATTATCGCCCGGTCTATTATAAACGTAGAGCGATTTTGGATTTTGTATTTGCACCAATTTTAAAATTTTCACTTTTGGCCGCATAAATTCGTAAAATCTACCTATGTGCAGCGTCTTCCCTTAAAAAACATCTTCCAAAAAAAGAAATTTTCAAACCCCCCCCCCCCCTTGCCGAAATCCTGGATCCGCGCCTGATATGAGTATTCCACACTTTATTTGCTGCTGAGCAAATATTTGCGTTTTTCTCTTTTGCTTTTTTTTCTTTTTTTGATTTTTTCTTCTTTCTTGCTTTTTCTTTTTTTTTAATTTTGTCCTTTTTTTTTGCTTTTTCTTTTCTTTATACTTAAACTTTTGCAAATTATTTGCTTTCAATTTCTCCCTACATTTCTCACTACTCTCTCTTCAGCTTCAACTAAAAGTTTACATAAAATATTCAACACAAATGGCTCGAAACGCTAAACTGAAACACAAATTTGGGAAAACACACACTCGTTTAACTTTGTTGTCAAAATCATTTTATTCAACTTCTCCACTCGTCTTCTATTATCTATCACCGCTCGTCTCGCCTTTTTCAGCTACTCATATTTCGCTTTTCGGCTACATACATACTCATTCGTTGCCAAAAATGTTTGTTGCAATTTTATATTTTATTTCCTTTATTTTTATTTTATTTTATTTCATTTTATTTATTTTTATTTTATTTTATTTATTTTTATTTTCTTTTCTTTTATTTTCTTTTCTTTTATTTTATTATATTTTTATTTTATTTTATTTTGTTTTTTTTTTTATTTTATTTTATTTTATTTTTTTTTTTTTGTTAGTTTCATTTTTTATTTAACAGTTACTTGCTTTTTTATTGTTTGTCCTTCCCAAACACACTAATATTGACGGTCACGTTCAGGGATATGCACACAACACAGCTTTTGGCGGTTAGGCGGTAGTCACTCAGTCAGTCACGAGTAACCAGTAACCTGTATTATTGCTGGCATTGCTATTGAATGAACATGTCTGTGCGTGTGCGCACCTGTGCGCCTATAACTTTAGGCTAATGCGTTTACTAAGCCAATAGGCCGTCACGTCAAAAAAAGATTGCAAATTTGAAAAGCAAATATAACAAATATAGAGTGATTATATATTTAATACTTACATACTTACCTAGATACACAAACACACGCATGCATACTTACATACATACATACAAACATACATATATAAATAAATACGTACATACCTATATCACTACATATGCAAACATAGTGCTTTAGAAACTAGCTCAATAACATAACAAATGTAGGCTTATCCACATGCATTAATGAATGAGTTGAATGAACTTGAATTAAATTTTTATTAATTTGTGATTCTATTTTAATATTTTTTCTACATACAAAAACGAAAACACACCTCACTTTGTTGAACACACACCCACAAGTTTATGTTAAGCTAGCATAAGTAATTTTTCCGTCGAAGTGAATTGAGGATACTAATGGCGTTTTCGATTCTGGCAAAAATGTCGCACTTATTCTGCATTTTTATCGGGCTGTCAAATTTGTTTGTTCTATTCCACATAGATTCCACACATTTTTTCAGGGTTGATTGTTCTATTGACAAAAATGTCGCCCTCTTCCCGATCAAAGGGCAGCATTTTCTGCCCTTAATATGACCAAGGGGTTGCATTATTTTTGTTTCATACATCACATGAAAAGTGCAACATTTTCTTAGGGCTCAGGGCGCATGTTCATAATGTTGCCTGGTAATAATGCAGCATTTTGGTTCAGAATCGAAAACGCTATAAGTCAATATCAATACTTTAAATATAAGAATTTCTTTCTGGTTTCTGTTAATAAACAAAATGCAATGCAAAATGAATGCAATTCAAGCATACACACAAGCATTTATTGTCATCAAAAAGTTTTGACTTCTTGCACATATTATTATTAAAACAAAAATCACCATAACAGTAGACATTCTGACATTTTGTAGAGTAACATACGCGCAGGCAAACGTTTAGTGCGTGCTTTGTGTGCACAGCTGCAATAAGGTCATATTTTTATTGAAAAAAAGATTATTTTAAAATAATATTTTTTTTTATTATTTTTCTTATTTTAATTTTATTCTTTCTTTTTTTCTTCTATATATTTTACTTTTTTTCTTTTTTTCTTTTTTATTTTCTTATTATTTGTTTTTTTTTCTACACTTCTTCGTCTTTGTTATTTATCTTTAAATGCACGCTTTTGAAGCGCATAACAAACTATTTTTTTTTATTAATTAATTACAAGTTCGAATATTCACGAACAATTTTTTGTTAGAATCTGCATACTTCTTAAACAAAACTCATAACCTAAAGAAATACATTTTTCACACGCTTCTTAAACTTAAATTTAAGTTTCCATTTTTTCTTTTCTTCAGTTTTTAGGTTTTTTGTTTTCTAATTTTTTGTTTTTTATTTTTTGGTGTTGTTTTAGTTTTCTTATTTTTTTTTTGTTTTTTTTGTTTTTTGTTTTATTTTTTAGTTTTTAGGTTTTTTGTTTTTTTTTTTTCTTTTTTTCCAGTTTTTTGGTTTTTGTTTTAGTTTTCTTATTTTTTTGTCTTTTTTTTTTTTGTTTTTGTTTTATTTTTTAGTTTTTAGGTTTTTTGTTTTTTTTTTTCCTTTTTTTTCCAGTTTTCTGGTTTTTTGTTTTTGTTTTCTTATGTTTTGACAGTTTTTAAGTACTTTGTTTTTTTATTTCATGTTTTCTTATTTTTTGTTTTTGTTTTTACCTTTATTGTTTTTCAATTCTTAGGTTTCTGGTTTTTGTTTTTTGTTTTTATTGATTTTTTTTTTGTTTTTTTTTCTTTTTTTTTCAGTTTTTAGGTTTTTTTGTTAGTTTTAGATTTTTTATTCTTCGTTTGGTTTTTATGTTTTTAGGTTTTTTGTTTTCTTGTTTTATTATTTTTTTTTGACAGTTTTTAAGTACTTTGTTTTTTTTTTTACTTTATGCTTTTGTTTTTACCTTTGTTTTTTATTTTATGTTTTTGTTTTTACCTTTGTCTTTTTGTTCTTTTTTTTCAGTTCTTAGGTTTCTTGTTTTTGTTTTTATTGATTTTTTTTTGGTTTTTTTCTTTTCTTTTTTAGTTTTTAGGTTTTTTATTAGTTTTATATTTTTTTCCTTTCAAGTTTTTAGGGTTTTGCTTTTGTTTTTTTTTTGTTTTTTGTTTTTTTTTTTGTGTTTTTTGTTTTGCTTTTTTACTATTTTTTTCTTTTTTTTCAGTTTAGGTATTTTTTGATTATTTTTATTTTTTTCTTGTTTTTTTTTTGTTGTATTAATTTTTTTTATTTATTTATTTTTTTCTAATTAATAAATTCATCTAAACTGATTTCTTATTCAAATAAAACACACCACTAGATCAAATACGCACAGACATGCCCTTAAAGCATCATTTTTTCGTTATTTATTTGTCATTGATTTGTCGGTGGTCTGTCTTTGTGATGTTTATTCAGAGTGAATGTGTTTTAAATGGGCTTTTTTTGTTTTTTTTTTTTTATTTTTGAATTTAAAATCGATGTTTTCATTATTTGTTTTGTTTTTTTTTTTTGTTTCATTTGTTTTTCTTACCACTATTACCATTATTTACATACATTAGCAGTAGTATTAGAATATTTATATACATATATTTTAATATGTAAATGCGCATTATGTAACTTGTTTACGAACAAATTGTTTTATTATAAATTCAATAATTATACCACTAAGAACTATTGCATAGGATTAAGTATAGATATCTATGTATGATAATGCTTAACACAACATGTAAGAACGCGTCTTTGTCACTTGTAGAGAATCTTATTTTCTAATTTCTTATTGCAAAACTCTTTTGGCACAGCTGCCACTGTTTGTAGCATGACATTTTCTAGTTCCCGCTGTTTGTAATTTTCATAAAATTCGCAATAGTTTTTGCCTTTTATTTTTTTTGTTCTTCTTTATAATTATCAACCAACAATTTTTTTTCTCTGTAATGCTAATCACGTGCCAAACTGTTGTGCGCATAATAAAAAAATAAAATAAAATAAAAATTTAGCTTTATTAAGCAATTAAAAACATTTAAATTCCTTTTATTAAAATAAAATTTCTGTTTGGGTTATTCACTTTGACTTAAGCTTCAGCTGCGCATATCTATTTGTTATTCTTAAAATGTTTTTTTTTATTATGATTTAGATATTGTTTTCATTTAAGCATTTATTTATATGTAATGAAAATATATGTGTACATTTGTATGTAAATGAAGCATTAAATCGCAAAACAAAATAAAAAATAAGGTAAACAAATACAGATCATGGTTTTTATAGGATTGAGTGTTGAGCGAAAAAAACTAACAACTTTTCTTATGTGTTGTTTTTCTTATGGTTTATACCAACAAACGCAATCTCTAACGTTAGAGAATTTTTGGAGATTACATTGGGTAACTAGTGTAATACTCAAGCTAAGTATATTTTAAACCGTTATCTAACCTCATTGTTTATTTGTGATATAGTAGGTAGGTACTGTATTCTGCAAAATTGTTGTTCGGGAGACAAAAAGAAAGACAAGTTGCCAACTTCTGAAATTGTATTAAATTTACGATGCTTTCTTCATACATATTTTTTTGTTAACTACTTGTGCATCATACTATGTACATCATATCTGATTCGTTTAGCGTTTATGATCATAACTATGCACGCATGCCAAACCAATTATTTATTATTCACACCTGTTAAGCACATTCAGGAAGATCATAATGTGTACCTGTTAATTTGTTGTTATGTATATGTTATGGTATATGGTTTGATGACACAATAATGCGCTTTAAACACACATTTTATGTCGTTCGTTTGCATACATATACATATATAGGGACATAAATACATATGTATATATTTGCATATAAAAATATTTGCATATACCTACTTATATCTCGATTCAAACACATTAAGCGTGCAAATACCCAGCAAAAAACCTACGCCTTATTTCAGATTTATTCCAGAAGATAAAAAAGCTTACGAAATAATGCCTGAAATTCTAAGCGAACAAAAGTTGTATGAGCAAAAGCTTAAAATAAGGCTGAATTTCCTGTGTTGATATCATCGGGCTGGAAAGAGTACTCTCTCTCTTTCTCTGAGATTCAACCTTATTTCCAATGCTTATGCGCCATGAGAATAAGGCTCAAATAATTCCCGATAATAAGGCCTCTTGTGGTGTACATATATCTTATAATAAGGCTTATTCGCCATGGCAAATAAGGCTTAGCTAATTCCTAATAATCAGGACTTCTGCGATATTTAAATTCCTTATATAAGGATTTTTTTTTTAGCTGCATAATTCACATTTTTTGCGCAACTTAAGCGTTGCGGCTTATTTAATAACAAAAAAATATATTCTGCTATGTATCAGAATGAGATAAGCGGCGCATTTAACCAACCACTTGCTTGCTTATCAATTGAAGAAAAACTAAACATGTATTTTTTTTAAAATGGCAATCTTTCCTTCGACAATACGCAATTTTTGACGTTCGCCATTCGATGTGCTCTCGTTGCACATGTTTTCTCATAAAACTCAATTCCCTCTCTATTTTCATATCTCTCTCGGTTTCAGCGTTGTGCCGTCTTTAGTGTCAATTCTCACTTTCTCTCTGTATTAGATATATGGGCGCATAAGAGAAAATGAAATGAGTGCATAACAGCAAGCAGCGCTGCCAGCTTAATAGCTTACGCTGCAGCTATAAGCCTACCCTTTTTGCTTGGTACATATATGCACATACATGTCTCCTTTATGGAATTCGCTAATGCGATACTTTATATGCGCGATGAAGCTGTTTTCAGGTGTATTCACTCCTGTCACTTATGTATGTGTGTACTTCAGCTAATAATTGAGCGCTCGTACTCGTATGTACTACTACACAAGCTTTAGAACGTTGACAAAGATATGCCTTATTTTCTCTAGCTACCTTTTTCTTAGGTATTTTTTTCGAAATTCCCTGCTATATACATACTTAGTTTCATGTGTGCAAAATTTCAATAACTAAAATATTACCCATTTTTTCTGCTCACGTGCAAAGTGACTAACTACTTCTTCTTACTTATCTCTAACATGTACATGTACTAATCGAATTATTCGACTATGACTGAAGTCGACTTCAATTATTCGGTTAGCGATTTTCGAGTAGTCGAAAGCTGCCGACTAATCGATTAACTGCTTACTTTAGATTATTCGGTTAATCGTTCCATTCCGATTAATCGAATATTGTACTTTCGATTTTATTACATTCATAAATAAATATGAACCCATTTCATCAACATTTTAAGTGATTTCTGGGATTTTTTGTTGAGCAAATCAAAGTACTCCCCGCCCTTTTCCGGTCGTTACTCCGCCACGCTAGGGTACTTGTTCTTTCTGCACTAGGCTGACTATTGAAGGGCAACATTTTTGGCCGCTTTTCACGACCCTTTAGACTCCTCTGGAAGAAAAGGGAAGAAGATGTTGATGAGGAAGATGAAAATAAAGATGATGATGAATGTGAAGGTGAAGGAGGAAAAAATTAGGAAAAACCCCTTAATAGCCCTTTTTTTGCTGTTTTGGCACATTTTGCTCTTCTTGAAGAAGGAGCCAGCAAAATTCTCCCACCAGTGAATGTCCTTGGCATTCCAATTCTATTTCTTAGTTAGAACACTCACCATTGTAAAAGCCCGCGCCTAAATTTTACTCTTATGTTGAGAGGGTTTCGGAGCAAATTTTTTTTTTTGATCCCGCGATATACCGCGGAATTAGTTTTTCATTGGATGAGTTTCTAAGAAAAAGCTGCTCCGCAACTGTTGAGCTGAACAGTTGCCAACAGTTGTGTAGCAGTTGAGTTAAACAGCTACGTCTTAGAAACGGTTTGATGAATTTATCAGCTGTTTGGCTCTACACAACATGTTGAGCTCAAGTAGCGAAGAAAATTTGTGATGCAAAAAATGGCGAAAAGTTGCCAACTGTTGAGCTGAGCGGAATTACTCAACAGTGCGTTTCTAAGACAAACACTCAACAGTTGCACATCAGCTCAGTCTTAGAAACTCACCCATTGTAACCCCTTTATTTGACTCTTCTATATGTTGATAGGGTTTCGGGACACATTTTTTTTTGATCCCGCGAAATACCGCGGAAATAGTTTTTTTCATTGGAGCAAGTTACATCCTTTTGTGTCGCAGATTTTTCAAAAAACCCCACATCCAGCTTCTTTCATATGCACATATGTACATATGTACATATGTATGTATAAACACAATAAGCACATTTATATTTTAAAATTATCTGTAAAAATTTTTTACTGAATTTTCGATTTTTGAAATTCGATTTTCTGCAAAAATCGAGTAGTCGAAGGAAAGCAATTATTCGAATAATTGAGGCAAGGCGACTAATCGAATATCATCAACCGACTTTTTAGCAAGTGAACGGTTATGAATCGATTAATCGGTTAACCGAATAATCGAATAGTCGAATAATTTTAAGAGCCCTAGTACATACCCATAAAAGGATCAAAAACGATTTTGGTTGCAATTTTTGTAATTTCCTAGTAAATTTCATGATGAAACACATGCAAAAATGGAAGCGTGCTCACTTGGAAATCCCGTGTATAAAATGTGTGTGTGTCGTAGGTGTTTTTTTTTTTTTGAAATTTCTCTGCTCTTTTGCGCTCTTTTGTCGCATGTTTAATTTCTTAAGTGCTGTTGATTATAAGTGTATGCAGATTAGCGGGAAGTTTTTTTCGTATTTCTTTTTTTATTTTTAGTTTTTTTTTCTTTTTTGTTTTTTCTTTATTTTTTTATTTATTTTTTTTTATTGTTTTTTTTTTTGTTTATTTTTTGTTTGTGCTTTTGTTTTTGTTTTGTTAATTAGTCATCACAAGTGTAATCAAGTGATTTTGAAATTGTCAGTAATTATACAACGAAAAGTGCTGCAAGTATTTTAGTATTCTAAAAACACAAACGAAAAATGTTTAATGAACTCAAAGTGCAGTTCAGTACACACACACACACCCACAGTGAGTCGTCTGTGGCTTTTTGATTGTTGCTTTTTCTGACAGCGTACAGTATATAATGTCCCTGCAAAAAAATGTGCGATTAATCCCGAAAGAGATTTGTCCCGGATTGATCTCTTTCGAGAACAACCGGTCCACAATTAGTCTCCGATTGTTCCCGTACGGGTATAAATGTAGACTAATTGTAGACCAATCGTTCCCGAACGCGTATACATGTAGACTAATTGTAGACCAATTGTTCCCGAACGGGTATAAATGTAGATTAATCGCTTTCATTCCGAACGGGTACAAATCTAGATTCCTTAAATGTAGAAATTTTACGAAAATATGCAATGTATTTAAAAAATTGTAGAACAACCACTAAAACGAATTGAACATCCTTTCTCTTAACAATGATGAATAATAATTTTAACAAAATGTTGCCTAAAATATCCTATGAAAAAATTCTTTACATTACGCTTATATAATGCATACTCAAAACTTACAATTTTTTTATTTATTTATTGAGATTTTTTACAAAAGTAAAACATTATATAATCTTTATTTAAATATGCATGAACATTTACAATTTTTGAAAGATTGTTATTAGAAATTGCCTTGGCTAACAACTTGCAAAAATCTACATTTCTACCCGTTCGGGATGATGGCGATTGATCTACATTCGTACCCGTTCGGAATGAAAGCGATTGATCTACATTTGTACCCGTTCGGTATGTTAGTGATTAATCTACATTGGTTCCCGTTCGGGTATACAAGTTGAACAATTAGTCTCTTCATAGGACATGCTCGAACAAATGCGATCAATTCACTCCATATAAAGTGATGTAAAATTTTATTAGTCGCATGCTCCCTTGCGATTGATCTCGGATACGTCCCGGATTAATCGCATTTTTTGCAGGGGTACTGTGGCATGAGTTTTCATCTTGCCCTGTCAAAATTTCTTTTGACAAAAAGTAAAAAAAAAAACAGTTTCAGCGTTGTGCCATCTTTAGTGTCATTATTCGTGTTTAATGTTTATTTGTTTTTGTTTTTTTTTTTTTTTTTGCAGTCGAAATTTCATTTGGCATTTTGAGTCTGGATGAAACAATGTAATATTACAACAAAAGAAAAGCAATGCTCATTTATCTGTTTATGCATTTTAAAGCAAACATAAAAAAAATCAATCACACACGCACGCATTTTTATACTACTGACATGACAATTAATTGCTTTTTACTTCTTTATAATTCTTGTTGCATTGCGCGCATTTTATATTCTTTTGCGCTAGTCTAACTGCCGCTCGTTGTGATTTATGGCGTTAAAACAAATTGTTTTAAACAATTATGCAGAAAATTTCCACAGCAAACCTTTTTTTAACAGCAAAAACAACAAACAACGTTTTTTGTGCATGTTTGTGCATGGCATAACAAGCATTCATACAAGCAACCGCTATTCTTCATTGGCAAATTTTTATTGCTTCTGTTGGCGAAGTTGGCTCTGGCAACTATGAGCTAAAGTTGTGTGTTGAAGAAATGATGAGGATGTTGTTGTTTATTAATTTTTTTTTTTTTGTATTTTTTTGAAGAATTTCATTATAAATAAAAATAGCAATTGGCCAGCAATGATGATTAGCACATTTAATGCGCTCTCATACGTTCATTCGTGCCATACTTCGGACTTTAAGTGTCGTTGAGTGCGCTTATGTGGCGCAAGTGCTTATTTAAGCAGTTTTAATAACGTGTGTGATAGCACTTCATAATTATATATACATATGTACATATATATATATTTTTTTTTCAAATTTTTTTATAATATTTATTTTGCCTGCTAATTTGTAGGAAATAAATATGCGCACAGCCAGCAAACGCATCATGATTTATGCCTTACAAAAAAATATGACACTTGAGCCTAAAGTGCTTTGAAGCTGCTGGATGGTAGATTCGCTAACATGAGACAATTGTTTTGTTGTGTTTTTTTTTTGTTTTTTTTTTTTTTATGTTTTTCAAGTTTCAATTTGTATAACTAACGCATATTAACAATACATGCTACGCATAGCATATTTTTCATATTTCATTTGCTTGCATTGCATTGTTCAAATTGTTTTCAGCAGCGTTTTTTTTTTTATTGAACATTCAATTAATTTATGCCAGCCACACGCCATGTTATTCGATTGTGTTGTGGTGTTAAAAAATATATTTTTTATGGCACTGCACAGCAAAAACTACTGGAAACCATAATTTTACGCTAATTTGAATGGCATCGGGCCGCCCCAAGCACTTAAGCACAGCGGCGATAGGGAGAGGGACAGACTTGGGACTTGAGCTGGTGACGTGAAATGTTTTTTAAATGAGCGCAAAAAAGCATTAAAATGAAAAGCAAGAAAAAATAAAAAAAGCAAAAAAACATAAAAATAAAACAAAAACAAAAACAAAACCAAAAAAAAATTATTAAGCAAAATGTGTGTTAAATTCACACGCCATCAAAAGTGATGATTGAGCTTTTAGGTACCTATACAAGGTTTATTAAATAATATACACACACGTACAAAAGCATGCACCTATTAAAATATATATTTAGCTGTATACATAGATTTCATTTATTTTCCATAACAAACATTTGCGCCTATTTAGCATATTCATTTCAGCTACTTGGGTGGCTCATTAATTAATCCATTTGTGTGCGCACGAAATTTGGTGTTTCTTTTTTGTGCAAATTTGTCAATTGTTAAATTGCTTTCAAAACTATATTGAACAATTCAATTATTGTTTATCTTTACTTGTGTTTTTTTTTGCACATATGCGCAAAGTAGGTAAACAAAATACCTTTTTAAAGCGTTTGTTGCTCATTTTTATTTTCGTTTGCAAATTTTACTGCTTATTACAAATTTGGTGGCTATTTTTTTTTTTTTTTTTTTTTTGTTTTGAAGGAAACTAGTGTAAGCCAGATGCATATAAAAATTGTTAAAATTGGTAATTGGAAATTTTTGAAATAAAAACTATTGTTACATATATGTGGTATGCCACTTAGCGGACATTAAGCTAAAAAATGTGAAAGGTTGCACAAGGACCAATTCGTGCTTGTCGTTAATTGTCTTGTGTGTGCAGCTATTATTAATTTAACGCTAAGAGAATTTATCAAAAATACAAGTCACTAATTAAAGAATTTATCTCATCATCAAAAGGCGGCTAAATAAGCATAAAAAATAAAAACAAAAAGGAAAAGGAAAGCGCCAAAAACTGCCATCAACAACAAAGTGCAAAGTTTTAACGCCCTAAAACTGCCAAGCAACAGCAACCACAAATTAAGTTGTATCGTCAAAACCGTGAACGACATACTAAAAATACATATCATATGCATGAACAATCAAAAACATGCCAAAAATGTGTTTTTGTTGGTGGCTGCTGCTACTACATACATGAATATAATTCACATGCACTCAACAACCAACTGCTGAAATACTTAATCAAAGTGCAGCTGCGATCGCGTCTGCAGATACGCGTTCACACATGTTTGTACATATGTTTATACATGTACAAATATCGCACCCTAAATCATAAAGTGACACAACTCAAAATTGACAAAATTTTCAGAACAGCCAAAAAACTTTTTTCTTTACAAGCAAACGTATGACAAAAGACGACGTATAATGGTCATTTTTCTGTCAAAAGAAACACTTATTGAAAAGTTTTTTTTTTGGCAATCGCTAGAGATATGTTCACAGTATATGAAAAAAACTCGATTTCAAAAAATTTTTAGTTGTGTCACTTTATGATTTAGGCTGCGATATGTACATATGTATGTATGTCTTTTATAGCATATCACCTGTGCGCGTTATAACAAGTCTCGTGCATGCTTTTGCAAGTGATCATCATACCTACTGCTGTTGTTAGTTATTAACATTCATACAGACGGACATATGGACGGACCAAACAAATGTCAGACAGACTGACAGATTGACTTACTGAAGGACTGACCGACCGATCGACCTATTGCTTGCGGTATTGAATTAATTGCTGTTTTTGGGGGTTTTTGTTTTTGCTTTTACGTGTTTTAAGAGGCAGATCAAAGCTCACAAAAAAAAAAGCGCCGCACACTGGGGCCGAGCGTGCTCAAAATTCAGTTTTTAAATAATGAGTTTTTCAAAAAAAATAAAAACGCAGTATTGTTCCCTATGAAATTCTACACTTCTGGCCCAATTTTCAGCTTTCTATCGTTTTTCAGTTTTGAGTTATCCACACACAAACATGGCAAATTTTCCAAAAAAAAAATTTTTTTTTTCAGTGAGAAATTTTAATGTGTATTTCAAATAGTTGGTGTAAGAGAAGGATATAAAATTTTATTATTCTGCTTTTTCCATAACATTAAGTGAAGCTTATATAATCGATGAGTGTTGTTTTTTTGGAACTAGATGTTTTAAAAAATTAATTTTTAGTATAAAACTAAACGTACCTCTTTTTTTTAAATATTTTTTTTCAAAATGGATTTTTTTTAATTTGCGCAAAAAAGTAGCAAATGTAAAAATGCAGCAGTAAAATATGGTCCTTTGTGACAAAGAATCCGAGTTCAGAACCAAAAGCAAAGTGCGCATTTTAAAAAAAAGTGAGTTTAAAAATTGCATTCAAATTTTAGTTAAAAAAAAACACCTATATCTGGTTGAATTTGATTCTGTTCTATCTTAAATTTAGTTGATCCATTATTTACTGGTTACTTTAATTACAAATTGTGGTTAAGGTTAGTTGTCAAGCCAGTTTTCTTTAATTTGGACTTGTAAGTTGGATTATAATATGAGTTCTTTGAAGCACAAGTTGTGTTACTCCAATTTTATGTTTTTTTATGTTAGGCATGAAAATGTGTGGGGAAATACGTGTTCTGCTTAAAACGCTAACGTTGAAACTCCTAATTCCCATATAAACATACTTGTGACAACATAAAACTTTTAATATCTCGAAACAAAAAATTGGAGAAAACCATTTTTGTATACATACATATGTACGTATTTCATCAATGGGTTAATAAATAGCCGCTAATGGGTTAATATAATACAAATAGGCTATTTTTGTACAGACATACTAATATAATAATTATATAAAACAATGGCGCTATTATAACTCTGACGAGTTCTATGGCCGAGCTTCTGTCTCAATTCGAGGTGTGCTCCTTTTGACTTTCATACCAATTGGGTGGACCTACAGTTTTATTCCGGCTCCGAACGGCGAATGCATTTTTTTTGAGAAGCCTTTTCATGGTGACCGCTGCTCTTAAAAAACCCAATAATTGGATTTTTACAAATTAGAAAACTTTTTTTGGTGTTTGCTCAGACTGGGGTTTGAACCCGAGACCTATGGCATAGCAGGCGAGCACTCTACCCACTGCACCACTGCGGCCACCATACCACAGACATACCAATTGTGATTTAAATAATTTATTTACAGATCTTAAAAAAAAACTGGTCACCAATAGGTTAATTCATGACCGTTAATGGGTTAAGATTCCAAAGATTACTGGTTTTAGTGTAGATACAACTAATATGATTTAAATATTTTGATCTAAGAATTAAGTGAAAAAATTTGGTTAAAAATGGGTTAATGCGTGGTCGTTAAGGGGTTAATATTCTTGGGATTTACTATTTTAGTATCGATATATCGATTCTGATTCAAGAAAATTAAACTCGAAACTAAAATAAAAAACATAGGTCACCAACGGGTTAACTCATGGCCGTCAATGGGTTAAGATGCTATAGATTAACAGCTTTAGTGCAGATAAAGCGATTCTGATGTAAAAAAAGTTGATTTCAGAATTTTGAGCGTCCTCATATATATAAGTGACCCCAGTGTGCGCCGGTGCGGTAGTGCTTAAACGTTGGAGTACAGACATTTTTGTTTATACATACATATGTATCTACATATATGATATGAATATTAAAAGCTCAAACTATAATAAAAAAAAATGTTTTTTCATATACTAGTTAGGTCATTAGGTCTAGCTATAATATATACATAAGTATGTCTGTTTGTATATTTGTACATATGCATATTCATAAGCATTTTTTTGCGCTTGCCGCTTTTAAATGGTTTTTTGTCATAAAATTGGTGCTATATCGCATGGTTTTTGATTTTGCTGCTGCCCAGCCATTAGCATCCATCATCTTAACTAAAGCAATGGAGTCATAGAACATTCGAGACTTCGAGACTAAAGCTAAGATCACACGATTTGTACATTTGGCTAAAAATTTGCCAAATTCATAGGCAAACCGTGTGAACGGTAAATTTCATTTGAGACAAATCACAAAAGCCAAACATTTAGCCTCTTGTGGCAAATCAAAAACGGCCCTTGTAGCCAAATCGTGTGAACACAAATGCCATATAGAAGGTAAATGAAAATGATGAAAATGGACAAATTTTGATTTGCCACTTGGATACAAATGGTTGTGGCAAATATACAAATCTTTTTTGACAACTAAGTATAAAATAAATTATGTTTAAAATAAAAAATATATGGAAATACAAGTTTTAAATTGGCCTCTTTTAAGCTTCTGCTTTGGCCATAAGGGGAAAGAAGAAGTCCGGAAAAAACATTATACGGCGCACTGGCTTCTCTTTATAAAATAGAATACACAGATATCATGCCATTTGAGATGCATAATTTTTTTATTTCAGTAATTTGAATTCCAATTTCGAAAACAATTAATTTTTGAAATAAATATTATTTTCATTTAGTTTGAAGTTTAATGTCAATCAAATTGTTTTTGATGGAGTAGTTAGCTCTGTTCGTGGCCGCTGTAGTGCAGTCTGGAGAGTGCTCGCTTTCTATACCAGAGATCTCGGGTTCAAACCCCAGTCCGAAAAAACACCAAAAAAATTGTTTCTAATTAATTAAAACTCAATTGTTGGGGTTTTAGAAACAGCGGTCACCTCTCGGCAGTGAGCGGCATACCCTCCGAGTGTATTTCTGCCATGAAAAAGTTTCTCAAAAAATGCATTCGCCGTTCGGAGCCGGCATAAAACTGTAGGTCCACCCAATTAGTAGGACAAAACAAAAGGAAAAATTGTTACACAGTAAAAAATGATAGTTTATTTCTAATATCATTTGGTATTTAGTTTAATCATTCTTGGAATTAAATTTGAATTTTAATGCCAAAAAGTCTTATTTTTAAACTATGAGAAGTTTTACAATTTTATTTATTCCAAAATAGTTTCAAAATAAAGCCTTGAAATGTATTAAAATTCTCTCTAAAGAAGTTTAATCATTTATGGTTTAAAAACAAATCCTGAAAAGTATAAACAAAGTTTCTCTTTCTCAATGTATATTACTATCAAAGCTTTTTTGGTTTGAAATCAAAACCAAAAAAAATATTAAGAACAAATTTTCAGAAAAAAAGTCAAAATAAATAAACAAAATTTTTCTAAAAGTACAATGCGAAGGAGTAATTAAATGGCCGAATCGAATTTTTTACGCCTGATGAAATAATTGTATGAAGTAAGTAATTCAGGAAATTAATAAAATAGCATGAGGGTAAATTTTGCTTTATTTTTGCAGACATAAGGCAGTTGAAGGTCTCTCTTGCAGTATCACTGCAAGAACCGCGACGGTGCTGAAATTTCCCGGTACATCTGCAAAATATTGGTGTAAAAGTTGAAAATATGTATATACATATATCGAGTCCTAACACCCATAAAAGTGTATCCAACAAAGTTATCGATTTCAGCTTTTTTATGGAAATCAAAAATTTATTATAACATGCATCAACTCCCAAAAATTTCATAGCTGTGAAATATGCAGTTTCGAAGTAAGAGACTAAATATGTAAGTTTTAAGGCTACATAAAAACTGTATGCAAAACAAATTAAAAAAAACTGAGTCCCGTAAAATTTAGTTTTTATTGGATACACATTTATGGGGATTGGGGCTCGATATATGTATAAGGTACTTTAGTGTTTGCTGCTCATGGAAACTTAGGGGCAAATGTTTGTTTTCAATTTTTATGTACATAAATAAACAATGTTAACGTTATTCGATTTCTCATTAATCTTTGGGATAAAGGGTTATTTGCAGTATATCCACTGGAAATTTTATGGGGGTTTATTTTTAAATCCAAAAAAGTATAAAATTTATTCCAATTTTCGGATTGATCTTATACCATTCAACTATTTTTAATACCAAAAATATTCTAAAAGTAATCAAAATTTGGTTTTGATTTAATTCCAAAAAAATATTAATTTGACACCAAGAATAATTTTTGTCTCTCAGATTCTCTTCCTTTTTTTAAACCAGAATAGTTTTAATTTTATACTTTTTGGCATTGTTATATATAAATACCAAAATAGTATTAAAATTAAACTAAAATTTTTACTGTGTACGAATTTTTCGTAAAAAATGACAGCTCTTCATATGAAAATGACAGTTTTTATGAAAAATAAGTTAAAAATTTTTAGTAATTGAACACAGGTTTTGTGTCTTTTCAAGAACTGTTTTTGTATTTTGACTTTCGGCGGGTTTTTCAAACCAAATATACCAGAGAAAAAACGTAGTGTCATATAGGCCGAAGAAGCATTTTTTAACGTTTAGCTAGAATAATTTTTTATTCTTTATTGAGATAATTTTGTATAATGAATACATTTTTGACGTTATTCAATTATTCTTGATAGTCACACAAGTATACTTTTTCAAAAAGTGATTTTTCGAATACTTTCCCAAATTAGGAGAGAATATTTGCCCGAATTTGAACCGAATGTTTTCCCGAAACCTAACCGAATAATTTTCCAAATACTTTCCGGATCCAAAACCGAACCCCAATACTTTCCCAAATCGGGAAAGAATATTTGCCCGAATCTGAACCGAATGTTCTTCCAAATGCTTTCCCGACTCTGAATCGAATATTTTTCCAAATACCAGATCCGAAACCGAACCCGAATACTTAACCTATTATTTTTCTAATAATTTCCCGAATCCGAACCGAATATAAATAAACATGAACCCCTGGTAATAACTCAGTCAGTTTCCGGGCGAATTTAACAGAACTTTGCACGTGACTATATCCTACTATTACCCTAACCATTTCTAAAAATAATCGAAATCGATATATCGTTTTGATCCTTTACTTTCATTCAAAATGAATACATAAACAATTTCTTCATATACGATTTCGACGTATCTGCAACATTTAATTCACTGTTGTGCAACCAAAGTAAACATTTCACAATGACCATTTTTTTGGAGCTCGTTAACACACGTATTCTATTGAATGAATTAAATTAGCTTTATATCATCTTACAGAGAATTAAAACAAGTACTATCCAGTGATTTAATACCTATTTGATTAATTTGTGTTTGTTAATTTTTCATAAAATTTTCTTCCAAATAATGCCCAAAAGTATGCTTCTATATTTTTCATACGACTGTTTTATCATGATTGGTTAAATCGTGTGAACGAATGTGAACAAATTTGCCACTTTACTTCTATGTACAAATGTGTGGCAAATCAAAAGCTAATAATTCGGACAAATCGTGTGAACGCAAAGCAAATCATTTGCACATGGATATCAAAATGGGCAAATGTGGACAAATTTAAATTTGTCATTTTTTGTACAAATGCGTAAATCGTGTGATCTCGGCTTAACAAACTAAACAAGATTTGTTGTTCTACTGTTTGCTAAAAATGGCTCAGTCGTTTGATGTTAAGGCTGGTGTTTTTAGGAATTTCCAAAAGCAAAGCAAAAGAATAGCAACAACAATCACTTAACGCGCTTAATACTACATACCTAGTTGTGTTAAATGCTACAAACAAGCTGTTTTGTTTGTGCTTTATTCAAATGCTAAGACATGTAAATTCATGTTAATGAATTTTTCAGTTGTAATGCAGCGCAAGGTACTAGTAGGTACATACATATGTGTGAATGTCTGTGGAAATTCCCTACCAATGCTATTGTCTGATCTTGATTTTGCTTTTACTCTTTTTTTTGTTATCAAACGAACTGCTTCTACATAAGTAATTCACTTTCTGTGGTCACTGCTGCTTTGATTAACTAATAACTGGTTCATTAACTAGTTGGCTCGTAACAATTTAATATACACAAGCATTAGCGAACATGTATGTACATATATATGGGTGTTTCCAGCGTTACGGACGTTCCATGCTGCGACATTATTTTCAGTATAAAACCTATAGTAGGCTTTGGATTAGAATATTTTTTTTGTCATATGTAGAATTTGTACTCCTCTATCCAAAGCTATCAAACTTTTTTTCTAGAGATGACACATTACCTCTGTAGAAGGATTTAAAGTTGCCGTTCGGACGTTCCTCAAAAGTACCTCGTATTTGAGGTTACACCTGATTTCGTTAAAATTCTGCGAATTGGTTGATGCTAAAAAAAATGATGTATATACGACTAACAGAGGAATATACAAGGACTGTCACTACATTAAATTTATATTTCTATAGACGTTTTTTATTGGAGAAATATTGGTTTTAATTTTGTTCGGACGTTCCCGTTCGGACGTTCCAAATTTTTCTATGAACAAAACAAGTGTTGAGCACATATTTTATTGCAATTAACTCATTAATTCAAAATTTACATTACTTGCACATTCTGAGGACTAAAACGATACCTAATAATGTATAGTGGCGATGAATATAAAAAAACTGATGTAAGTACTAGCAAAATTTAATAAGAATAATATAATAATACAATGGCGCTATTATAACTCTGACGACTTTTATGGCCGAGCTCCTCACCCAATTCGAGGTGTGCTCCTTTTTACTTTTCCTACTAATTGGTTGAACCTACAGTTTTATGCCGGCTGCGAACGGCGAATGCATTTTTTGTGAGAAGCTTTTTCATGGCAGAAATACTCTCTGAGGGTATGCCGCCCACTGCCGAGAGGTGAGCGCTGCTCTTAAAAACCAAATAATTGGATTTTTACTAATTAAAAAAATTGTTTTGGTGTTTTTCTCGGACCGTGGTTTGAACCCGAGACCTCTGGCATAGCAGGCGAGCACTTTACCCACTGCACCACAGCGGTATTTTAAATATCGCGTTGCTTAGATGTCGCTGTACGTCCGGTAGTAATGTGATGTCCATTTTCGCATGAGAAACTGTGTAATGTTTGAAGGGCTGGTGTTTGTTTTACTTTAAGATTTTGAAGTTTTATGCGGCCAAAAATATTTTATTGTCTACATTTATTCCAAATTGCTTTGAGCATTCTTACCTTCAACGGTTTTTTTTTATGTTTTTCCTAAAAATCTTTTTTCTCTCTCTTTCTTTGTTTTTGAAATCCTTCCTTTTCTGACCATCTTTCAAGAGGTTTAACCTCCACCTCATAGCCCTTTGAACGGAATTCATTGCTAGATAGCTTTATAAGGAACATACAAAAAAAAATTATCTGAAGAAAAAAAGTGTATACGTTCGGACGTTCCAATGTTTAATATAGTTAAACTCAGGAATCCTTTTGATTTTGGGAAAAAAATTATCGCTGCCCGAAAGAGCACCCAAAACTGTGTTTTGTCAAAAAAAAATTTGAAAAATATGACAAAGGTAAGTATTTTATTTTTACTGCAAAGTATATTTTGCGTCCGAACGCTTGAAAAAAAGCACTACTTTA
Source organism: Urophora cardui (assembly GCA_960531455.1). Classification (NCBI taxonomy): domain Eukaryota; kingdom Metazoa; phylum Arthropoda; class Insecta; order Diptera; family Tephritidae; genus Urophora; species Urophora cardui. The sequence continues at coordinate 121,180,553 of OY482674.1, forward strand.
GAATACACTTTATACAAGATTTGAAGTATTTTGTAAATGTATCTATGTTGATATTCCTAGGTCTGACCTTGGGCTAAGTACTCGTAAAGGCCATTTTTCTACCGGCGCTTTTGTTGCGAATTCGCTGATGTACTTCGGAAGTCATATACACTTAGCTAAAAAAAAAAATTTTATATGGTAGTCTGAAAAACGTAAGTTTTGTAAGTAGCAGTGCTCCAATGTCCATAAAATTTTGTGGCGTGATAAAGGAAGTACGTACCTATATAATGGTATCAAAAAGTTTGGCCTAGGTGCATTTTTAAATTTTTCTCCTTGGTTGACCCATTTTCGGAAACACCCATATATATATATATATATATATATATATATACTTATGTGTGAATCTAGAGCAGCCATGTTGTGACGCGCCTTTCTGTCTCTTTTACATACATGCATACATATGTTAAGTGCCGTGTGCGCTCTGTCTGGTATTTTTCCTATTTTTTGTACCAGTTTATAAGTTAATTAATTACTTATTAATGGTATCTTTTATTTTATTTTTATCGAAGAAAATCACGTTTTGTTTCACGACTGAATAGCAATAAGCACTAATTCATAAAAATTATAAATAGATACATATCGCACGTTTTATGCAATAGGGATTTAACTCAAAAAATTTTTTTTTTGGGAAAACGCAAATAAAGTTTTATACTTTCAAATAGTTTCCTTCTACGGCTAACTACAAAATCACTTCTATTTCCGCCATTTTTATCTTTTTGAGTATTTTATAAAACTAGACTCAAAGGCACTAACCAGTTATTGAAATATATGGCAAAATCCCAGAAATCGAAAATTTCGAGTTAAATCCGTATTGCATAAAACCGGCGATATATAAATGTTGAAGATTTATATGTAAATGTTGAAGAAGAAATTTTTATAAGTATCGCCAAAAAAAAAAATAATAAAGTTTTAAGCATTTGCTGAATAATGCTAATTTGCTGAATATTTTGCACCTTTCATGTTAATGTTGCATACTTTATAGTAAATTTTCGCTAATTTTGTATACATCTTTATATATATTACGCTAAGCGATTTTTTGTACGCACCATAACTTTTACACCGTTATACCGATTTTCGAAAATGTGGTGTCAGATGAAAGGGCTTGACCTGTAGATGTGCAGGAAGGTTCAATATTTTTGAAAAGGGTTGTCAGATGTTTGAAAATTTAATTTTACTGTATAGTTTGTTTGATTTTAAAATTTATGGTACCATATGAAAGGGCTTGACCTGATATTGAGTAATTTAATAAAAATTTTACAAAAAGGGTTGCCACCTGTTCAAAAATTAAGTTTTACGCTATAGTTTGTTTGATTTTTAAATTTGAGGTGTCATATGAAAGGACTTGGCATGGAAATTAGTAATTTATTAAAATTTTTACAAAAAGGGTGCCACCTGTTCAAAAATCCATTTTTGCGCTACAGTATCACATTTTTTAATTTGAAGTGTCATGCAAGGCCTAGCACTGAAGATGGGTAATAAAAGGAAAGGGAAGAGGAAAATGAAAGGGACGGATATGGCGAAGGACAGGAAGCGAAAGAGGAAATATGAAAAATAAAATGGATAAAGGGAAAAGAAAGCGCAAATAAAGGGGAAAGGGGAAGAGAAAGAGAACTAGAAAGAAAAGGAGGAGCGCGCCAAATGGCCTTTTGGAGGTCGCTTTAAGGTTACCATAGTCTAGAAAAATATTCGGCGCAAAATTTCACTATGGGGCTCCTTGGTCAAAATCTTTGTATAAAAAATCTAGGTCCACAGAAAATAAAAATAACCAGTAGCTATGAAGGTATATCAAAAAATTTTCAAATGTGGCAATAAGTGGTCTTCCACCCTCAAATTGTCGCACAGTGTAATTGAAGGCCACAGCATCGCGTGGCCGGGTTTACTAGTATATATTTATTTCTTCAAATTGTGCTCCGCTTCTTTCGTGCTTAACATTTATTGCCCTATGGCTGTGTATGACTTATTGTTGGCTGCTAGCTGCTATCGATTTCTCCAAATCAACTATGTAGCTAATTAATTCTTAATAATATTATTACACAGTTGATTTAGATTAATTCTTATTAGAAAAAAAAAACAAATAAAAAATCATTGCGATGTCAGCCCGTTTTAATTTATGTTAAAAAAATAATAATGCTCAAATATGCCGTTATGTTGTTTACATTTTTCCATCTCATTTTAATTTACTATGGAATTTTAATGACGAAATATTAAGACAAAAAGTTTTTAAATTATGTATGTACGTATAATATTTATTTTTATAAAACATTAACATATGTATACATATATGTAAATAAAAAAGCGCTTAAAAACTTGCCGCTGTGGAAATTTTGCGCATAAGCAGAGTTATTTATAAATTTTTATTTTATCGAAAGTTTCTGCTTTCCGCTTGTATTTGTTTTTATCGAAAATTTATTTGTTTTCTGTTTTTTTTTTGTTTTTCTCTTTTTTGTTTTTTTTTTTTTGTTTTTCTGTTGTTTTCTTTTTGTAAATTACGCATCCACATTTAACAAACAGTTTTCGCAAATTTTTCTTAATACTAAATTAGCTTGGTACTAAAAGCTTGACGCATTTCGCTGCTTGTTATTCAATTAAACAAAGTTATTAGTGAAAGTAAATTTTATTTTTTTTTTGTTTTTTTTTTTCTTCATATACATTTCCTGTTTCTTCAACGCTGCTGCACAGAAGTATAGCGGAAACTTTTTAGCACCACATCACTAAAATTAGAAAAAAAAATAATAATAATAAATGCATGTGTTAATTTTTAAACAAATTTGCATAAATGTTATAATTTATAAGCTATACGTTAGTTAAACAACCATTTATTTGTTATTAAGTAGCTAGAAAGGTGGCAAAAAATAGCATAAAAAAATAAAAATAATACAAAACTGTTAAGTCTTCAAGTGATTCTGGCTTTTCGTTGTTGCCATGCCATTTCACAATGCTAATTACCCAAAATAAAAAAGATGTCTAGGTATAACCAAAAAGTACGCACGTTGCTAATAAGAGACTAACAGACGTTTAAGTATGTTTATAAAAAAAAGCGTGAAAAATGTAACATTGCAAAATTGCCAAAAAATAAATAAATAAAAATAAGTAAAAATATTTAAAAATAAATAAAATTCTAAGCCAATAAGCCAACACACGCCATGTCACTCCTGCTAAAATCAATCAAATTGCCAAAAGCGTAAACGTGAAAATTAGCGCCTTCTGGCGTTTTAGCAAAGTGTACATACATACAACATTCACATGCATGTTCGTACGTGTGCAACAGTCTCTCAGTCATTCATCAATTGACAAATTTGTAGATTTGGAAGTGATTTATATGGACATATTTACATATATGTGTGCATAAATTAATTGATTAATAAGTGCCAGTATGCAAGAAACTGGGCTCTACGCTGACCATAAATGAGATATAATAGGATGAGTAGTTTTTCTTTTACGATATATAAGTTTACATACATACATGTGTTTTGAGCAAATTGAGCCAATGTCTACTTGTAAAGATGTATAAACAAAAATATTTTTATTACTGCTATGCTTTGTATACCAAAAAGTCCGCGCTGTTTTTCAATGAATTTTCACAATAAAATTCTTAAGCAAGGAAATTTTTTTTTCGCGCCAACAATGACAATTTTATGCCACAAAATACTCTATGGCCGTATGTGTTGGCATTTTTTGCATGTAATTTTGCAACAAGTGAATTACCACGTCATTTCGTGCCTTTCGGCATATGTATGTATATCTTTTTTCTGCTTGTCATACTCCGCTTATGCTTAGGCAAATGTCTAGCGCTGAGTGAGCGACCAAACATCAAGCTAAACATATGCGCATAATATGTACTTATGTTCATATACATATGCGTTTTATTACTACATATTTTTTGCACTTTATTACCAAGCTCTCAGGGCTTGTAAATTCGATAAATTCATGCATCCCATTCATAATTTTATTGCGCAAATTTTTGCTTCTTGCTTTTGCATGCTGACTCAAAAACTTATTGCTTTACAACAAAACTAAAAAAGGTTGATAAAGGGTGCCTAATCGAGCGTTGAATTTGGTAATTGCATGTAAAGTCATTCGTTTTGCAATACAAATCAAATAAAATAAATTGCAAGTCAGTGAAAATTTGTGAACTACAATTTTGTGATTAATGTCTAAGAATTTTTATACTATCCAGCAAAAAATCTACGCCTTATTTTTAGGAGTATACCAGAAGATATAAAGGCTTACCATATTTGCTCATAAACCTCAATTCCCGCCCTCTCTCTCTATATTTGAAATATGTTTGAGCGCATAACAGAAAATTAAGTATTAAAATGTTTGGAACAGAGCGAATGAGCGCATAACAGCAAGCAGCGCTGACAGCGTATTGCAGTTTTAAGAGCTTAGGCTTCAGCTATATATATATATGGTTAATTAGACACTAGATTACTAATCGATATAAATATATATATATATATATATATAAATATATATATATATATATTTATCTATGTTTTTGTATTTTAAACCATGAAAACAAAACCAACACAGCATTGCAGTGGGTGGTAGCAAGCAAACAATAATACCAACCGCATTTCTATGTATTAGCTTATAAACAAATGTATGTATATACATAAGGACGTATGTATTAATTGCAGTACAGGTAATTTATATTGAAGCTGAAACTAAATCGATTGATTAGATTAAAAATGCGGTGACAATAAAAAAAATTTACAACCGCAGAAGTTATCTAATGTATAATGTGTGTGTATTGCCTTTTACTTACGCAAAGGTGAAAGCCTATCTATAAGTGTTGTATGATTTATCATGGCATAACCTTCTTTATTACATTAATTGTTAGAAGATCTACTTATTTTATCACTAAAGCTATTATTTTTTACATTCAGCGCTCGTTTAAAAGAGAATATACATACATAGAAATATATGTACTTACTTCGAAAATAGCCTAATTATTTTTTTCATTTTTAAAAATCGCGCACCCCAGCCTTTATTTCACTTCTTTATTGTAACGAATATGCAACACAAAAAAAGGCAAAACTGTAATCGCACGTAAAATCATGCTTATGCTCTGCTTATTATTTCTGCTTGCTATTTCAAACACGTACAAAAAATTCAAAGCTAAAAATATCTCCACATATTTGTATGTATCAAATTAGCTTTATTTGCACACATTCACACATACAAATTTGTGGCCTTGTGCCTTCAAGACAAATGCTGCTTCTGCTACTTCTTCTACAAATTCTTCCAATTCTTCTTTTGTGCTTTCAAGCACTTTTATCATCCAGCAAGATCCTGACCAAGAGCAACAATTGTTTGGTTTTGGTCTTTTATAAAAAACAGTGAAAACATACAATTATATGTAGACAAACATATATACATCTACATAGTATATCACACAAGCACACTTGTGTCACACGCTAAGCTGACCAAAGCCGCAAACGATAACCGGTTCAAATTATGGTTACATTCACTTTTGCTGGTATTCCATTGGTACTTTACTCTTCCTTGCTTTAGCCTTGACCATCCTCAATTAAAATTGGTTTGGTTGGCTGACGGGAGAATGGATCGTCATCTAGAACGATCGCTTCTTCGTGGCTGTAGAAGAAGGAAAAACTTGTTTTAAAGAATTTTACTTACAACTGAACTTATAAGATTATAAACAAGCATAAAAAACGTTCAAACATATGTAAGTATAAGTAAACATACACGCATTTATACCTCATATACCTACTTATATGTATAAAAATGGTATTTTAGCGCTTTGTTTAAAACTCCTTTTTTGCGCTGGAAATATCACTGATTGGTTCTGATTGCATTTTAATGAGCACAGCTGCATCCCACTTGCTTACTACATACAAACGTATAAGAAACGGCATACATGCTGACATACAAATGTACAAGATGGCATAAAAATAACCACTCGTGTGCGAAAGTAAAAGTATAAGCTCATTAAAGCGCTACAGCTCGTAGTTCGGACTTGTCTTTGCCTGGCATGAGATGTTCCTTCTGCTACATTTGGGCTGTTCAGCCTAACGAATATTGGCAGAGCTGCTGCTCTGTTTTGTTTTTTGCTTGACACAACAAGCCTGCTGATTAAATCTACTAAACATAGTTACTTGCCTAGATAGCTTACCTACAAATATAACTACTTTACATATAAACATATAAATATACATATATATGCTTAGGTATGTATGCATTCTAAAGCTATAAAATTATGCGGTTTTTCATGATACCGAAATTATGTATTTGTAGTAAAATTCCACTATGAAACACGCTAGTATGCTAGTAGGAGATGATGCCCATCAAGTGTCATCATCAGCGCTGATCAAATTCTACAGTTATTCACTACATACATACTCACATACAATCTATTTTTAACTACAAACATATACACAAACTTACATACACCTAGCCAAACAATCCTTTTCCTTTTTTAATCGCATTTGCTCTTAAGTATTACCTTTGTGCTTTTGTGTTGATTATTTCCTTTGTGTTGAACGAGTTTTTTTGTTTTGTCTGTGAATTCCCCACATTAATAAGTGAGCGGTTTGCTGCCCACAGCGTTTTTTATTGCTTTTTAGATCCTTTTAGAATTGTATGGTAGGTATTAAAGTAAATTAAGGCAAATTTTTATGGTTGAAAGATAAGAAAGATAGATACATACATAAATATTCGCAAGTCACAGTGACTGAATAAAGCTTTTATTTAAGCATGTCCCTGCAGGGAACTCAATAACTAGTGAGCAAAATTTCTAGTTCCGAACTAGCGAAAAGGTGTCAAAGGGGAACTAGATCAATTGTAGTTAGACCCTCACCAGTTCAGAAGGAGAGAATTGAGTGATCATTATAAGACACTTTGATTTGTATGCTATTTCAAAGTGACAAAAATTCTATGAAAATTTTTCGTTCGTTCAATTGCCGTCGGCTTTGTATATTTCTGCAATTCTCAGATGTTTAGTGAAGCATTTTATATAAAGAGTTATCTATTTGCATCTTGTATGAAATGAAATGTTCCCCTAATTATGCTTTTCCGATTCTTTAGGCTTATTTTTAATATTTTTTATTTTATTACTTTTTAAAAATTACATAATGTAAATTTTTATTAAATAAATAAATTAAAAAATATTAGTTAAAAAAAAATAAAAAAATTATCATCCACCTTGATACCGACAGGATTCGAACCCGCGCCCCTCAGATTGAAAGGCACATGCGTTAGCCAGTCGGCCATCGCGCCACTTGCATGAAGTGTGTCAAATGCTGCACTTAAGCTGCAGATATAAAACTGTAGAATTTTTAGGTACTTGTAGCTAGTTCAGAACTATCGAAATTGTGCCAGTAAACGAACCAGTGTAAACTGTAGAATTTACTACTAGTTCGGAACTATCGAAAATGTAGTGCAGAGAGGGACAATTGAGACCGCCTAGGACATCGCCGTGTTAAATTCGCCAGTTGATAACATGCAAAAGAGATTTAGCTCGCACTAGTAGTGTCGAAAAATGCACTAGAAGCGACCTAGTTCGGAACTAGAGATTTTCCCTACAGGGTGTGCTTGAGCAGCTGAAGTTCTTTTGCGTATAATTTACACGAATGCCGCAAAGAGATACTAAATTTTTGCTAATAATTAAAGTTAATAAACGAAGCGTTCTCTTCTTCTTCTTCTTCTTCTTTTTCTTCTTCTTCTTCTTCTTCTTCTTCTTCTTTTTCTTCTTCTTCTTCTTCAATTTTTGTTTAATTGCTTTTGTAAGTTGGCGGTTATGTGACCCTGAAAGGCATTTAAAGGCATTAGCCTCGCTTTTGTAAGCCATCGTGCCATACATACAAAATTTCTGCTTGACATGATTGATGTTTTGAACTGGGCGGTGAGGAACATAAAAAACTGTAAAGTCTTTTAAGTTTAAAATTAATAGTTCGAAGAGAAATTATAAGTTTCAAAGGTTTTTATTGTAATTTTCTGCAATTTTATAAAAAAAAATCCCTTTTTGGGAAATTTTGTTAATTAATTAAATTGCATTAAATTAATGTTTGTAACTCACTAAAGTTTAAGATAAGCCATTTTATTAAATTTTTTTTAATTTCCCTTTTTGGGAAATTTTGAAAATTAGTAAAATTGCGTTAAATTATGCAATATAACTCGATGAAATTTAAGGCAAACCATTTTATAACATTTTTAAAAATTTCCCATTTGGGGCATTTTTGGAATTAGTACAATTGTGTTTTAACTAAGCGAGGATTGCTAAAGACTTTAAAGACTCATTAGTGGCTCGGAGCTAGTTTAAACCTTAAAAGCTTTTTGGTAACTTTCTAAAATTTAAAAAAAAAGGCCCTTATTGGGAAATTTTGGCGATTAGTAAAATTGCGTGAAATTAATCATTATGACTCGCTAAGATTTAAGGCAACCCATTTTATTAAAGTTTTATAAAATTTCCCTTTTTGGGAAATTTTACTGATTAGTAAAATTGTGTTTTCACTATGCAAGAAAATAAAATTGCGTTAAATTAATTATTGTAAATCACTAAAGCTTAAGACAAACCTTTTTGGGAAATTTTGGTTATTAGCAAAATTAATCACTCGCTAAAGTTTCAGGCAAACCATTTTATGAAATTTAAAAAACTTCTCTTATTGGGATATATTTATTATAAAAAAAAACGTTCCCTTTTTGGGAAATTTTAATTTGACGTATTTTTTTTTTAAATTTTCGCCACTATGACTAGTTTAGCCGTTTAGGCAAACAATTTTAGTTGATTTTTGAAACATTCCCTTTTTGGGAAATTTTGTTAATTAGTAAAATTATGTGAAATTTAGCATTTTGAAACCAAATTAACCTTATTTTTACACTTTTAACATTATTTCTCTCTCTTCTTCTCATTTCAGGCGCCTTTTTATTACTCGCCCTTGGCGTATTAGCCATCACCACTGCGGTATTGGTGAAAATATTTCAACCATATGATTTGATATTTAAATGGAAATTGATAATGGCCGAAAATGGCGAAATTTTCAATTTATGGGCTAAACCACCAGTCGATTTATATATTAAAGTTTATCTATTTAATATAACAAATGCTGAGGCCTTTCTGGCGGGACGTGAAAAAATGAATGTACAACAAGTGGGACCATATGTTTACAAGTAAGTTTTTGATGGCTTATTTTAAATTAAATATTAACCCTTCTGTTACATTCAAAAAAACTTACGCATGTGACATTAAGGTCACGGAATGACCTTACCTGTGTTTTTCATATATATCGATATGGAAGTATAATTTCTATGGAAATTTTCAAAATGTATTAGTTCAATTGATTATTTATCGGATTATACACTTATTTAAATGCATATACTTAATATATTTTTAATTTCTATGTTCAAGACCAAAGATTGTGGAAACGGTAACTATGTACGATTTTGTCCATACATTGGTTTGTCTTTTGTATGCATATGTTTCAACAAGTTGGTAAGTTGTATGCACTTCTGATTTTGTAGAATTATAGAAGCTGTTTCGGTAAATTATATTTTCTATTGTGGTCCTACCACTATTCTGCCTAATCGGCTACGTTGACCACTCAATATTTCTATCTGTGGAATAATACACGGGAGTGGGTACTACCTTCATTTTCCAATACAAGGTCAATTAATTCGTCGTTATCACTTCCTACATATTCGTAAGAAGAACCATCATGCTCAAACTAATCGACTATATTGTCTTCGCCCTCAACTTCACTACACTCATTGACATCCACATCATTATCAATGATATACTCTATTTGGCTTTGTGTCAGGCGATTTGGCTCTAAACCATACATATATTAATCTGCAAATATATCACAAATAATAAAATATTGGAATTAAAATACTTACCGAAGCTTCCACTCTTTCATTTTTATACGAATTTAATAAAATCAGCTTTTGCGCACAAAATAACACTGAGGGTCACCGAATGACCTGAAGGGGCGCACACGTAACTCTTGATGTTACCACTTGTTTGATAATGCAAAATTCTTCTTTTTATGCTTTTGCGAAAGGATTTTCCTCAATACAGAAATACATTGAGGGAAATTCTAAAATTTTGTTCATATTAGCATTTATGAGAAAATTAAACAAAAAAAAGGTCATCAAATGACCTAAATGTAACAGAAGGGTTAACATTCAAATAAATTAATATAAAATGGCAGCACTGATTACATAACTAAGCTATACTTTTTTTAGAGGAAATAATAAACTAAAAATTCAAATAAAATGTTATTATTCTCTTCACTATATCTCTCTCCCTCTCTCTCTCTTCACTTAGAGAAATCATGGCCCACGAGAATATCACATTCAATGCCAACAACACTATGTCCACCAAACCCAGTCACCCTTTGGTTTGGCAAGAACATTTGTCCGAAGGCAATAAAGAAGATGATCAAGTAGTTATGCTGAATATTGCGATGTTGGTAAGTGAAAACGAATATATTATTTTTGTTGCTTTTCTTTTTAATAAACAAGCAAAAAAAAATGCAGCTACGCAAATTAAGAGACGCGCAAAATTATTTAAAAATTATTAAAAATACATTAGAAATTGTTTATAATAAACGACTTTTCAATAACCGAGTACAATGCTGTGCAAAATTAAAATTAGCAAACTCGTTTTTTTGGAGTTTTTGGCAATAAATATTATTATTATTTTTTTGTTGCCAATCAAAAGTGGATAAGATTTAAGCAAAACAACAATATATGGAGCTGGTTTGATACAATAGGTAAGGTTAGAGTGGAAGTTATCTTTTTTGCGTTTTTTTTTTTTGCTTTTGTTCATAATTTGCGTAGAATGTAGGCTTTCAGAATAGGAAGATTATATAAAATGAAAAAATAGACAGTTTTGTGACAACAAATCATAAGTAAGCAGAGAAAAATCATAAGCAGCTTAAGGAAACATGGAAATCATAAGCAGATATTTTTATTGACTTTTTTGTTGTTCCGTGTTTGTTTTCAAGATGAGTTAAACTACACAAAAATATGTACATAAAAAGTTACTATAATAAACATTGCTTACTCACCCTTGTATGTGCATTTTGAACATGTCTGTTGAGAACATGTCTATATATGCAGTCCACACTCACGCTGCTTCACTTTATAAAAACTTTCCTTAACAACTATTAACGCTAGTAAAAAAAAGAAAGAAAATCAAAGAAAATAAAACAAGTTGTAGCATGAAAAATACCTAAACAAAAGCAAAAACAAAAACTATGCCGGTGACAATTTGTATGCGTCACTGGGCTAATTACTAGTTAGTGATTGTGTCACATAAGCCGGTTGGTATTCAATATAGTAAACTAAACTAAAGTGCATGTGAACTTGACTGGAATTGTGTTAACACGCAGCTAGAGGCAGTAGCAGAGGTAGTGACAGAGTAAATGTCAGATCGAGAGAATCATGGCATGACATGCAAAAAGCACATACATATCTATGTAGGTACATACAGTTATATATATGTATGCCAGTAGCTTTATAAAACACTTCATTGCATGCAAGTTGGCTTAGCGCAAAAAAAAAAAACAACAACAAAAAATAGCAAAAATATGCAAAAAAGCAAACAAAAAATTATGAAAAAAGTAAATAAACAAAAATATTTAGCATATTTGCTAAAAAATTTACATGTGTGTACTTAAGCGTCATTTCAGTATGATTAATGTGTTATTTGTCTATGGCTACTCGTCGTCAGCTGTCAGTCAGTCACACATAGCGCATGCTACTGATATGCTACTGTTTTTGCTAAGCAAATATTTAATATGCATATGCACATACATACATACATGTGAACATATATGCACGCTTATAGGTTGCTACATAGGTTGCTACATACGCTTTACTAGGGTGGCTACATACTCTGTGAAACACTTACATATTGTGTGTAATACTTTATCACTAAGCGTGTAAAATTAAATTTAATTAATTTATGCACGTTCAAGTCTATTATTTGACTAAGTAACTATTAATAAAATGCATAAAAGCATACTAAAGGCTTTGAATTTTGATAAAAAATAAAAAATAAAAAATAAAAAAATGAAAAATTGCCAATAGCTCAAAAACTCACACATTTAAGTAATCAACAAAATAGTTTTCTAAAAATAGTTTAACGAGTTGATGCACACACATTGCCCTACATAAAAAATATTTATGTAAACAAATACTATAATTTACATGCATAAAAGCAAATAACGCTTCATACGTAGATACATGCGATTATACGTATGCACAAAAATGCCTAAAGACAAGCGATCAATAGATAGAATACAATTAAGATAAGCAAGAGTTTTTAATTGTATTTTAGTAGCAAGTAGAAAAAATTCTTCTAGAAACTTCACACAGCAATTCAAATATTTTTAATTAAGCGTTTTATGTGTGTAAAAGTCACACCAAATGTGCAGCCACTCGCTAAACAAACGTTTTAATGTTATAAGCTGCTTTTATCGTTTTTGTTGTTGCTTTTATATTTTAGTACACATTAAGTAATTGATCGTAAATTTCTAATAATTATCTATGACATTTTAAAGCGCCAATAGTAATAAAAAAACTTGTAATAAGCAACTTTTCAAAAAAAAAAAAAAAATACTACATAGTTTGAATTGATGGTGAGAAGCTTTTTTGAAGTGAAATTTTTTATTTCTGAAAAAAAATTAAATGTTGGACAGCGATAGGCTTGCAGTGACTCTGCGCTTGTTAAGCCGCATTTAGAGTAGTAGACAAATATTTCAATCATATTAATTCTGAAAAAAAAAAACCTATTTATGTACATATATGTTTTTGTTGAATTGTAATTTATATTAAGCTTGAAGTGCTTGTGCATTGTTAGCAGATTTGATAAGTATTAGTTTGTGTTTTTGCTATTACGTGCTATCAAGTTTGTTTCTTCAGTCTTTTACTATTGCTTGCTATCAAGTTTTTGTTTTGCTCGGACCGTGGTTTGAGCCCGAGACCTCTGGCATAGCAGGCGAGAACTCTACCCACTGCACCACAGCGGCCACATAAACCAATTAAAATTAGCAAAAAAGCTAGTATTTTTGTCTAAATCAAAATTGAAAATATCTTCGTCTTTCTTTCTCATTAGCATACTAACAGCCGCACTCAGGGTCGTTTAATGATTACTTAAGGCATTCCTTAGTATAGATTTTGAAAAGTTCACTCTCAGAGTCAGTTAATGATTCATTAATAGCCCTTAACGACATTTAAAGTTAAGTACGGAAAATTCTTTACTTAAATTTTTAATGAGTGATTTTGACATTTTTTTTATTTTTTTTTTTTTGCCAAAAAATTAATATTTTGAACAAACAAAATAATTGCTGCATATGTACATATGTACATACATACATATCGTCGTTTAAAGTGCATTGACGCATTGTTCCAATGTTAAAATTCTTGTATGAATGGATGGAGTGGGACCCCAGGAATTTATTTTTGCGGAAATCTCATTTTTTGGCAAAAATGCCATCTAGGCGGCTTACTTGGTCGATACGCGGTTTTGCACTTTAAACGACGATATGTATGTATACATATAATTTGTGGACTACGCTGGACGACACAGAAAAGTGGGTCCAATGCGATACCTACGGGATCGTTCTGATCCGCTTACGAAATATTCAATTCGTGAGTTCCATACACGCTACAGTTTCACACCACATTATGTAAAAGATGTTATTTAACCTCTGAGAACCGATTTAAGGAAACCAACAAAAAGGGGTTGACCTTTTGCGTCGGAGATAATGCTGGTAGTAACATTGCGTTATAGAGGGAGCTTCCGGCCCTTGTGGGGTTGATTACAGGACATAATCCATGGGGAGTACACATGGCCACCATAGGCCTGAATGCTTGGGAAAGACAAAGTTTTTCCCGCCCTACTACAATTCCCATCCAACATTACGTTACTATGCTTGGGTAGTTTTCAGGTTCGTTTGATACATTAAAGGGCATTGCGGAAACATGATAAAATGACATTTTTTAGCATTCAAATATGTAGTATGTGTGTATATAGGAAACCTGTGGAGATGATACGAATATACACACATATGCCAGCAATCAGTGTTCCGTATAGAAGCTAAAGTCTCGAAAGTAGCTTCTCAAATGAAAAATTTTTTTACATGATTTCACGAGGACACACTATTTCTACCTTTTATACTCACAGTCCAAAATTTTATAAAATCGCGAACTTTCCTGGAGTGATTGGGTATATTGATTGCACTCATATAAAAATGCAAAGTCCAAACCACAATTTCAATTTGCATTTCAATATTTCTAAATACATACATATGTATGTATTTTATTACATATTTAATTTTTTTACTTTTGGTTGACAACTAAGGTCAAGTGATGCCAAAGAAAAAAAGGGAAAAATTTATGGCATACTTAAAGTTTTCATTAACAAATGAACTCTTCTTTTTTGACTCTGAGATGAAACGATAGTTAACAGATTTAATGAAAATTAATTAAGTGACCATTAGGCCTAATTTAATGAACGTTTCTGAGTGCGGCTGTAAGTATTTATTTCTACTAAGATTGCAAATAATTAACATAATAAACATAATAACGTAAAATAAAATAAATAAATAAAAATAAAAACATTTTTTTTTATTATAATTTAGCTTATAAAGTTGATTGTACGCGTGATAATTTATTTCATGGAACTTCCTTTGACACTTTGAGTTTAGTTTTAGGTACGTGTTTTTTGCGTCATTGCTATGTTTTTTATGTTTTTTGCGTTCTTTTTTATTTTTTTTTTTTTCGTTCTTCTTTTTTTTGCAAATTTTTTCTTCCAGATTCATTTGCGTGCATTTTTTTTTAATTATTTTGTTATTGTTATGCAGTTGTGACAGTTTTAGTTTTCTCTGCTTTTTTGGCTTTAGTCTCAGCGCTATTTTTTACTGCCGTTTTTTCTCTGCCCTTTTTCAACAAATTGCTTTAGCTGCTGCTAGATATTTTTATTAGCTAGTTTTGATTCGCAATGCGTTAAGTTATTTTGCGTATTTTGTTACGTTTTTTTTCATACAGATTTTAGCTTTTACATAAAAATAACTTTGTCAACGGGAGGCTAATTGATTAGAATAAATAAACGCCAAAAAAAACAAAAAAAAAAAAAACAAAAAAATAAAACACTAGAAAAAAACCACAAAAAAAATATTTAGCAAAACAACTCGATTTGAAAATATTCCTTTTAATAATGGTAACTTTCCATTTTGATTTCATTATTACTTAAATGCAAATAACATAAAAAATGCGACATTTTTAATTGCTGCGAGTATATTAATTAGAACGTAGAATGTAGATATTCTTGTTTGGGGTTTTTCGCTTTTTAATTTGGGTTCGGATTTTTTTCTTCAAATCAACACAAAATGTGCGCTAATTATGCACAGTCAATTTGTTTTTGACAATTAACTTTGTGCATCTCCTAATTTATCTGTATTATAGAATTTATATTGTCATTAGCTTTTAAACAAAACTGCTTTACAGCATATGAATGCCATAATTTGTAATTAAGCCTTTATATTAAGCTGTCTTTAGATAAGTAGACACATATTTCATTCATTATAATGCTAAAAAGTAAACGTATTTATTTTTTTTTTTATTTATATTAAGCTTGTACATTATGAGCAGATTTGCTTAGTATAATACATGATAATACATGCAGAGATAATACATGATAATACAATACAGACCTGTAATTACACGCCGATTTATAGCGAGTAACGATGCACTTGCCTATCAAGTTTGTGTCTTAAGTCTTTCGATATTACTTCCTATCAAGTTTGTGCCTTAAGTCTTTAGGGAACTATGTACATAGTTGCTATGAAGTTTGTGTTTTGAGTCTTTTGGTATTACTTCCAATCAAGTTTGTTTCTTAAGTCTTTTAGTAATATGTAATTCCTGTCAAGTTTGTGTCTTAAGTCTTTAGGAACTAGTTGCTATGAAGTTTGTGTCTTAAGTCTTTTGAAAGTAGTTGCTATGAAGTTTGTCTTGAGTCTCTTGGGAACTAGTTGCTATAAAGTTGTGTCTTAAGTCTTTTAGTATTACTTCCTACCAAGTTGTTTCTTATGATTGTGCGCGATTCTAAAAGAATTCTTTATAGAATTTGCTTGCGAAATTTTTGGCCAAAACAGTTATTTGAATAATTGCTAGTGGTTTTTGTTTTCTTCTGTGTTTAGTTTTTTTCCTTTTGTCTTTTGTGGCACTCAATCGGAAAGCTAATATTTCTGCTTAAAATAGCAAATGAAAATTGTGAGGAAATCGCATATGTATAAGCATATGCGTCCAATGTAAAAGGCAGATTAACACAAAAAACACAAAAAAAGTGATGAAAACATTTATATCATAATATAAAAATATATTCCGTGATGTATGTATATAATCACTCAGCATTAATTTTTGCAAGCGCGTAAGCTTTGTTTTTAATAAATTATATTTTTTAAATTTTATTCATAAGCTTCCCACCGCCAAGCAAAGCAGTTTTGTTTAATTTTCGAACTTTCAAGGCATAAATCAATTTTCATTTTTTATATCCGGTTATTGATTAAGAAATAAAAGCACCCACAGTTGCGCTTGAGTGAAATATGTATTTGTTTGTTTGAACTTTGTCATTTGTATTGTTTTGTTTGCTTGCTTTTTTTGTTCTCTTGTTTTTTTTTTTGGTTTTTTTAATGTTTTTTTTTTTGTTAAGAATTTAAATGAAAATTTGTTTTTGGAGACAAAAACTAGCAAAGAAACTTTTTTTCTTTTTTGTAAAATTGACTGTTTTTAAATTAATTTGCTTTGCATGTCTAATTAAGTTTTTTTTCAAATCTTGATAATTTTTCTCATTTCTTTTTTTATGATTTTGCAGGCAATCTCGCATTTAACCGCCAATAAACCGCTCTTCTTACGCATGGGCTTACGCACGCTACTCGCCACCTCTAACTCTCAACCCATTGTACGCATGACTGCCAAAGAATTCATGTTCGGTTATCAATCGTCGCTAACCACTTTGGGTAATACATTCTTTTCGAATTGGATATCATTTGAAAAAGTGGGGCTAATCGATAGGGTAAGTGGAAAAGCAAAAAAATGGCACTGTTATAAAAATTGTTGCTATAAAAATATTTGCTCTAAAAATACTTGACAAGGCCTGATGGAAATTCATTTCATAATATGTATATCGTAAAAACAGTTGCGTTAAAAGTATTTGCTATAAAAAAGCCGTTGCAAAAAATTTTTGCTATAAAATTTTTGTTATAAGACTGTTTGCTATAAAAGTAGCTTTTATAAAAAAAATTTCTATAAAATAGTTGCTATAAAAAATTTTGCTATAAAATAGTTGCTATAAAAATAGTTTTTTACTCCAAAAAATATTCGAAATAAAATCTATATATCAATACGCTAACATGAATTTTGTCGGCGACCTTTTGGCGATTCTACTGAACCGATTTTAAAAGTTAGACCATCATTAGAAAGGGAATTCCCGAGGATGGGTCCATTTTGATTTTCATTAAAATCGGTTGGAAAATACGTGCACAATCGCCGTTGGAAAATTTTTGTGTAATTGTCGTTGTTGCAGAAAATTCCTATGTTATTGTTATTGAAAACACAATTTACCTCTGATAATTTTTATAAAATTTTTATTTGCCTGCTTTTAGGCGTAATAAATGGGCTGTGTCCAGACTAAAACAAGAAACCCAGTTCTATCCAAACTAATAAAAATAATCACAAATTATAATTTTGTATGAAAAATTTTAATTAAAAATGGAAAAGGGTTGTGCTCGAACTACAAATGGGTTTTGAATCAAATAAAGATAAATTTTAATAAAAAATATCATAAAGTTAAAAATATTTTTGCATTCTGGAGTAGAAAAATGTCGATTTCGACAGTAGCGGGAACTCCTAGTATTAATTATTATATTAATTGTTACTAATATCTAAAAAAAAAAAAAACAGAACGCATGCAAATGCGCCACTTAAGCATGAAAACTACGCTTGAGTAGTCGACTAGGCGTGAATTGGATTTGGATTTGTCAGTTTTCACTTTTCAAGTATCAAGTGTCTAGTTTTTTTATAAAAGCATTTATTTATAAAAAAATTGTTTGTTGTGCCATTATAATGTAAATATGCTATAACAAGTTTCATATGCCACACATAAAATGCATACAAAAGTAGTGCTTACTAGAATTAGCTCATTATTATTATTACTATTATTATAATTCTTTTTTTTTTTTTTTTGAAATTAGTTATCAACTTTTAATTAGAAAAATCTTATATAGCGATTTGCTAATGTCATAAAACTAAAACTAATTACACCAAATTGAGACTATAAAATTTACTCGTTTTCTTTGAAAAGCAATTTATATTTATATTGCTTTAATATCATTAATAAAAAATAGTTAGCTTAATTAGAAATTAATCCCTACCTATGTCTCTCTTTCTCTCCCTCCCTTACAGATGTACGACTTTAACAGTGATTACGAAACCTTTTACACCGGTGCTACAAATCCCGGTATTTCGGGTTTGTATGCAACATATCGTGGCAAAACGAATTTACCGCAATGGAATGGCGAACATTGCAGCAATATTGAATTGGCTTCGGATGGCACAAAATTCAAAAGTTTCATACAACCAAATGAGAGCATCAAATTCTTTAGGAAAAGCATGTGCCGCCCAATTAATTTGGTAAGTTTCAAAAA
This sequence comes from Urophora cardui, assembly GCA_960531455.1. Classification (NCBI taxonomy): domain Eukaryota; kingdom Metazoa; phylum Arthropoda; class Insecta; order Diptera; family Tephritidae; genus Urophora; species Urophora cardui. The sequence goes on from OY482674.1 coordinate 121,199,263, forward strand.
CCAAGGAGAAATTGACTGATGAAATGTTTCAACAAGAGTTTTTGTTTTTTTTTTTTTTTTGCATTTCACACAGTATCGTTCTGGCGAACCGCAACAATATGGCAGTCTGACTGGTTATAAATATATTTTTGAGGAGAATGCTTTCGATAATGGCCGTTATAATGAGGCCAATAAATGCTTTTGCAGAAAGGGTAAGTTTATAGCAATTATGATTGTGTATATGTACTTATCACGTGTTAGTACAACAACAACATCAATAAAATAATCATTTATTTATAAAACAAGCTCATTAGCATACATGTACATTAGGCGCATTTCTGTCGTACCCAAGTATGAAAAGAATACTCGCTTATTCACCAAATTACCTTCAAAGCAACAACACCAACTCGACTATTTTAAAAATAGTCCAGTTGGTGTTGTTGCTTTGAAGGTAATTTGATGAATAAGCGAGTATTCTTTTCATACTTGGGTACGACAGAAATGCGCCTATTGTACAAGTATTAGTGTCATCAATCAATCAAATAATTAGTATTTATACGAAGACTTAAACAACGAACTTGCTAGATAGATATGGAAAAAAGACTTAAGACACGAACTTGCTACAATACGAGCAATGTCCAACGGCAAAAACTTAAGCAACGAACCTGGTACATTTAAAGCAATATAAGAAAGACTTAAGAAACAAACTCGTTACGTTTAAAGCAATAGAAAAAGACTTAAGTAGCGAACTGGTTACATTTAAAGCAATAGAAAAAAGACTTAAGCAACGAACTTATTACATTTAAGCAATTGATAAAAGACTTAAGCAACGAACTTGCTACAATTTCGGAAATATGAAGATGTGCAAAAAAGACTTAAACAACGAACTTGCTACAATAAATGCCATCTCCATATAGCAAAAGACTTAAGCAACGAACTTGCTACAATATCGGAAATATGAATATGTGCAAAAAAGACTTAAACAACGAACTTGCTACAATAAATGCCATCTCCATATGGCAAAAGACTTAAGCAGTCAACTTGTTACATTAAAAGCAATTAATATGCAAAAAAAAAACCTAAGCAACAAATTTGCCGCTTTAAAAGCAATTGATATGCAAAAAGAATGCAAAAAAATGCGAAAAGAATATATTTAACGCAACTTGATTAGCATTTTAATATATGTAATGTATGTACACATATAGTGATACTTGCTAATTATTCGCGTATCATCAGCCGCCTCTCTTGCTTATACATATTAAGTGAGACCACACCACAACACCGTTGGTGTTAATTTAAATGTGCGAAAATATTCGCAATATGCTAAATTATAGTTAGCGCATGTAAAACAGGAAATTTTTATTAGCCCTACACACACATCTACATACATATGTGCATGCACAAACATGTACATACACATGTCTGTAACTAACAAAACAAGCTAATCAAAAAGATAATTCTTTATTTAATTATAGTGATTAGTATTATATATATATGTACATACATATGTATGTATGTAGATATGAGCAATATTATTGATAATTTATCATTATTTTACAATTTGATTTGATTACCTGTAGTGGCAGTTTGGCTAATTTAACACAATGCCAATTACATAAATAGCTAAAGGCAAATGAGCTAATTGTTTTCTTATAATTCTTAGTGAAAATAGTATTGTTGCAATTGTTAAGCCTGTTGTTTGTTTGTTATTGGCATTAATAAGCATTATTAGCAATAATGTAAAATTATAATGATACATTGTAGGCTTATAAAGTAAAAAAAAAAATAGATATTTGCATGAAAGTTTCAAGTTGTATATGCTTGAGACCATCTTCGGTGTAGTTAGTCACCGACTAGACTAGACTTATTAAGCCGATTAGTTATTCCTATTGCAGCATTACAAACATTTTTCCTTTGACGTGACGCAACATGAGACAAGTGCGCAATGTCTGAAGCATAACAATGAATGTAGAAACAAGCGCAATTGACTTCAACTTAACTTCTTTTACACCTTTGACTCAGCTTTATTGTGCTGCCCTTTGCTTTCGCTAATGACCAATTGTATCGATTATCGATAATTTGTTGCTACTAAGCACTACATAGTACTGCCAGAAATTTCTCTAATCGCTCAGCTAATCTCATCTAATGAAGATTAATTACCTAACACAAGGATTTAATTGACTAAAACACAAACACCTTGACACTGAGAAATAAAACTATTATTAAGCCTTTAATCAATAGGCAATTTTCTCAATAATCAATTTTCAAACTATGTAGTCGAACTTTGAACATCACAAAAAACTAGCTGTCAAAATTTGAACTTGTAGGAAAAAAATATGTAGCTGTCAAAACTAAGTAAGTAGCAAATGAGCAATTAATAGTAGACACAAATGAAAAATGACGAGCGAAGCGAATGACACGCTTCAGCGCGCCGTCAAGTTAGCTATTAAGCAGCACGCAAAATAAAAAGAGCAACAAAATAAAAAAAGCAAAAATAAAAAAAAAGAAAAAAATTGTTTTAGGAAAATTACCACAGAAAAGGGTAGCAAAGTTCACGAAAACATCATGACGCAAAAAAGCAGACAGTTAGTATGGATATGAATAACTCATAATTAAGCGATGACGTAGTAGGACGAATACGAAAAAAATAGTACAAAAAAAACAATAAAAATAAACATAACTTATGTACATATCTATGTATGTAAATAAACACATAAATAAATATGTATGTATATTTAAACTATTTATATCAGATATTTGTTTGTATTTAGTTATGCTTAAACACCTTCAGGTCGCACGTTTATTCAGCAGAGCGTTCAGCTCAACGCTCACTCGTACGTCGTCAAAGTCGTGACTACACTAAAAGGCAGCACGTGAAATTTTCCATTTGTTTTTGTTGTTTTATTTTGCACACGCTACATTTAGTTATGTTAGTTTTTGTTTTGATTTTTTTTTAGTTTTTAATTTTTTAATACTTTTACTGGTACTACTACTCTTTATTGTTGTGCTTCAGCTACGACAAGCGCTAAAAAAGGCAAAAAAAAAAAATGGAGAACAAAAGCAAACAACAACAAACAATTGAATTTGTCACACGAGATATGGAAAATAACGGTGGTAGCGGTGCTTTTTTTTTGACAAAATAATTGTATGTTTGTAGATATATAAAATCATAGCTAATGCGCTGCAATTACTGTGTTGAGCTTTGACGCTGTGGGTGGTACATACATGAAAGATTGTTTTGTTTTTGATTGGCGTGGTAGACTAGCTTGCTTTTATGGAAGATCAAATGAAATTGTTTGTCTAAACGCCTAAATGAGTTATCGTGGCGAAATTGAAAAAAAAACTACCTTAAACTAAAATTTCCCATAGGGGTTTTTTTTTAAATTACATAAAATTGTTTCACTTAAACTTCACTAAGTCAAAATAGTAAATTTCACAAAATTTTACTAATTACATAAATTTCCCAAGAAGGGAAATTTTTAGAAAATGTAATAAAATGGTTTGGCTTGAAATTCCGTGAGTCAAATTGAAAAATTTCACTCAATTATACTAGTTTCCGAAATTTCCCAAATAGGGAATTTAAAAAAAATGCAATTAAAGTTTTTCTCTTAAACTTCACTAAGTCAAAAGGATAAATTTCACACAATTTTACTAATTAAAAAAATTTCCCAAAAAGGGAATTTTTCTTAAAATGTAATAAAATTGTTTATCTCAAACTTCAGTAAGTTCTTATGGTTAGTTTAACGTAATTTTACTAACTACAAAAATTTGCCAAAAAGTGAAATTTTAGAACATTTAATAAAAGTTCCTTCAAAAAATGGCATTAAAGTTTAAACAATGTACAAACTATTAATTTTTAAACCACCAGAGAACTCGCCATATTAGTGACAGTTCTGAACCAAACCTGTCCCTTTATGAGCTATGTAGTTTTGAATTAGCGCGACTTGCTGAGGGCAGCATAAAACAGTTTTATTTTAAACTGATTCAAAATCTAGAAAATCAAATCAAAAATCATCGTGGATTAAAAATCTAAAAAATCGCGTAAAAAATCATTCAAAATACATATGCCATTTATGCAACAATCACTTTCATACACTTCATACATAATTGTCAGTCAATTAAATAGATACAGTTCGCAAGTTAGGCGTTAACCACTCATAAATACACACTACATACAAGCCCACATAAATGCCATTTAAATTTACAACGGCAGCATTGTTTATTTTAAATGAAAACATAAAATATGCATGAAATTTGCATATTTAATTCATTTAAATAATTGTATTTTTATTCTGCTTACAGGCAAATGTCAACCACAAGGTTTAATCGATGTGACCGATTGTTATTATGGCTTCCCCATTTCCCTTAGTTATCCACACTTTATGCATGGTGATCCTGGCCTTTTGGATAATATAACCGGTATGGAACCAGACGAAGAAAAATTCGGATCGGCATTCGTTATACAACCGGTAAGTTCAAAGAAAAAAAAAATAAAAAGGAAAAAAGGAAGATACAAATGTAAAAGGAAGGCGATGCTGTTTGAGCGCAAATTGTTTGTGTGAAGTAAACTTTTATGCAGCCGAAGGTGGCATGTATTTAGCACTTAAAAGCGCTTAGTTTTTAGTATTTTTTTGAATGTCGATAAACACATAATAGTTTAAAAAATCGTTTTATGATCAACCAAAATTGTTTGCCTAAACGTCTAAACGCGTCCAAGTGGTGAAATTGAAAAAAAAAAATGCCTCAAAAAAAAATTTCCCAATAACGGAAGTTCTTCAAAATTAGATAAAATCTTTTCTCTTAAGCTTTCCTCGCTTAAAATTGCAAATTTCACACAATTGCACAAATTCCCAAAATTTTCCAAAGAGGAAATAAATTTATTTATTTTGAAGATCAGCCAAAATTTTTTGCCTAAACGAGATTTTTCTAAAATCAACTTCAATTGTTTGTCTAAACTACTAAACTAGTCGCAGTGGTGAAATTGACCAACAAAAATGGTAAATTTCACACAATTCTACACCATTCCATAATTTCCCATAAAGGGAATTTTTAAATAATGCAATAAAATGGTTTGTCTTATAATTTCTTCACCCAAAATGGTAAATTTCACACAATTTAACAAATTTCCAAAATTTCCCTAAAAGGGATTTTTTTTAAATGCTAGTAATGATTTGCCTTAAACTTTAGTGAGTCATTATGATTAATTTAATGCAATTTTGCTAATTACCAAAATTTCCCAAAAAGGGAAATTATAAAAAATTTTACAAAACTACAAAAAACGAATTTAAGGTTAAAACTACATACCTCGATACTATTAATTTTTAAACTACCACACAACTCTCCACAATAGAGACAAGTCCTAAAAGGGTTCTAGAGTACTGCATAGGGAACCAATTGCCACTTAGTAGCACATCACTGTGTTAAAAGAGAAACAATTGAAAACATTGCGTTGGTATAGATGGAGAAACATTTCTGTGCTCTTTATGAGGTACATAGTGCTGCACTAGCTTTGAACTAGCGCGATTTGTTGCATGGCTGACAACCACATGCAACTCTTCTACAGCAATTCATTCAAAGCATTTTTCAAACAACGTCATCTTGTCATTGATCGATTTGCTTATTAAAAATTAATCATTTATGCAGAATAGTGGAAAATTATAATGCATATACATTGTTTGTAATTTAATTTGTAACGAGTCCACGCGCATAATCTTCATCAATATTCATTTTTCAACAATATTAAAATGTCAATAAAACAAATAAAAATTGCGCGCAAAAAAATCTCATATAAACATGTAATAGTTGCAAATTAATTGCTGCTTATTAAAGCAGGGGGTGTTTAGTTTAAATACAATAAAAAATTAAACCATTTTTTCGCAAGTAATTGTTCTTAAATTACAATTACATACTCTAATTTAGGTATTATGCAACTGGCTGCTGTGGCGGCCGCTAGTTACACTCTCATCGAACACATGTGACGTCATGCGAATACCTCAATTAATTAGCGCAATCTATTATACAGCAATTATAATTGAATTTATTTATCGATTGTTTTGAAAATAGAAAGCAATTGAAAGTAAGTAAATGTTGTTGTTTTAATTTTTATTTTTATTTTTTTTTGCTTGTAATGCTGCATCAACACCTTTACTTCACATATTACGCGTGAACTTAAGGTGATGTGTAATAGATAAATCATGTTATGACTTGAATAGCTGTCATTACAAAAACAAATACTTGCATGCATACATACATATAGATATCGTACCCTAAATCATAAAGTGACACAACTCAAAATTCAAAAATTTTCAGGTGAGCAAAAAACCATTTTTTACAGGCGATGATATGGGAAAAGGCCACGTATAGTAGTTATTTTTCAGTCAAAAAGGACACTGATGTAAAAGATTTTGTGACAGTCGCTAGAGATATATTCTGTGTACCGATTTACGAAATAAACCCGTTTTCGAAAAATTTTGAGTTGTGTCACTTTATGATTTAGCCTGCGATATGTGCATTGCTACAGCGGCGCTAATGTGTTGTAATTGACCAATGGTTAGGCGTAACGTTTTGTTTAAACAAAATGTTATTTTTTATCAAATAATTTGCTAATTGTTTTTGTATTCTTTTCTAGAATTTAATTGCTACTACTATTTGCATGTATGAGCAATAAAGCAAAAATAAACAAGTAAGAGCGCGGCTGTCTTCGGCCGTACCGAAGACTTCATACCTTTCATGAGTGGGGAAATGAAAAGCTACCAATGTATGTATGTACATAGCCTGATTTAGTATAATTTATAATTTCAATTTTGTGGGTTATTTATGGAACGGTTTATTAGAAAAAATGGTGTCTGGGCTATTTAAATGGAGGAGTTATACGACCAAATGTGTATATCTGAACAATCGGTTGTATGGGAGCTATATGTTGTAGTGGTCTGATCTTGACAATTTTCAGTAACCTTGTTTGGGTCAATATGGGTACAAATATTCCAATGTTTCGTGTCCTTAGCTGTAAGAAGGGAGAAGTTATACCCCAAAATGTATAAATCTGAACAATCGGTTGTATGGGAGCTATATGTTATAGTGGTCCGATTCGGCCAATTCCGACAAATGATCGATTGAGCATCAAAACTCACCCGTGTTCCAAATTTCAATCAAATATCTCAAAAACTGAGGGACTAGTTTGCGTTCACACAGACGGACGGACGGACGGACATGGCTTAAACGACTCAGCTCATGATTCTGATTATATCGGTATATGTATTGATGGGTCTGTCACGCCTCCTTCTCGTACTTTCAAGATTTGATTTTCGGCACAAAGTTATAATACCATTTCATTCTCATGAAAGGTATAAAAAATTCACAGTCCACTTGCACTCTATAGGTACATTCACAATTGTCACTTATATTCGTAGAATGTGAATAAGTTTGTTCTTTCAGTCTAATATTTTTGCCGAGATATCATGATATCTTGAGAAATTTGCCACACTGAGGCAGCGCACCTCAAAGAAAATAAATTTCGAACTGACTTCATTGTGAACTAGCATGTGTATAATATTCTTTTCACTATTTATACTACTGTTTTCGCTTTGCTTTGCTTGCTTTAGTTTCGAATTAATTAATATTTTATGCGAATAAAATAAAATTCTTTAAAAAAAAAAAAAAAAAGAACTAGAAACATATACATATTAAAACTCACTTCTCACAGAAAACTATTGTGAATTTAATGACGGCTACATTTCCCGTTATATTTTTCTCATGCTATCAAATATCACGGGTTGAGGTGTGAGAAATTTACCGAAGCTTCAAATTTGACAAGACGTCTATTTTGTTGTTGTATTCTGCAAATTTATCACACTAACGTTAACTCGGCAAACTTACCACGCTAAAATCATACTGAGCGAACAATCTTAATGAGTTGCATAGCAAGTGTTGACAAAAAAATAAAATACTCAAGCAACTTTCTGCTGATTAATATCCTTGCACATTCAAATATTTTCATTGAAACTTATTCGCATTCCAACCAACATTTGCTTACAACTTAGTTAGCTTACTTTTGTAATAAGCACTGACTGGGCAATCCCACTATCAGTTACGCGCATGCTAATTTAGTTTGCTAATTTAGTTAGTGTCTAGAACAGGAAGTTTGCATATATCGGCAGTTTGCGCTTATATTTTTTATTTTTTTAAGTTTAACTGTGTTTTTTTTTTATAGAAAGTTGTTAACTTACTAGCGCGCATAGACTAGCAATGTTGTGGGAGCTGTGAATGCATGTATGTTGCCCTTGTTAGTTCATTATTAATTTATTTAGAATAAGTTGTCACTATTTATTACCAGCATCCGGAACAATAAATAAATAAATATGTGCAAAAAAAAAACACTTCAATAACTAAACTTAGCACAGTTTATACAAATTTTTATAATTGAATAAAAGTTCAGTTTAGCTCAATTGCTTGAACCTGTTACCGCACACACCTACTACGTTTTTTGTGTGCATATTTAATTGTATACAAGGCACACGGCTGACATAACAGACCTTTTTTAATGATAGCCTGGAAATTTTTATTTTAAAAAATAAGTGCTTGCAGCTTTTATATAACATTCCAATAATTATACCACTGCCGAATTTTTTTATACATACGCATTCTAAAGTTTCTTTCAAGCACGAGTTTCACGTGATATTGCTGTCAAATTGCATACAAAGAAAGACTGGTCGTGAAACGTGCGTGAAATTTAACAGTTATTTCACAGCAAGTTGTACTGATTTGCTGCCGTGTAAACTTTGCGCAACATGCTAGCGACATTATGGCAGCAACACTTCTCACGCCAATTTAAATAGACAATGCCATTTAATTTTGAGCGAAAATTGACATTTGTTGTAATTGACATTTATATTTTGTATTAAAAAGTGATTTGCTTGTAAAAATTTAAAAGTTTTGGCGTTTACTCTCATTTAACAAAAAATGTTGCTGGCAACATTTAGCGACAAATAAATGCATGTTGCTGGCGTGGTTTCACGACCTGAACTTAGTACTAGGCTTAAGCAGTGACTGTAGTTTTTTTTACAACATTTATTGTTATTGTTGTTACTACTATTGTCTCCTGCTTCTATCTCCAGCTTTTCTATATCTTCTTCAAAGTTTTCCACAACTTTCTTATTTATTCCTCGTCTATTTGCTTTTATGAAAGCTCACGAACATGCACATACCTAGATACAGCACTGTAATGTTATTGAGTACATATATGTAGATATATCTATTATATAAAAATGAATGTGTGTGTGTATGTGTGTGTGGTATTTATGGACTCCCAACGTAATCAACCGATCTTTATGAAACTTTCACAGTAGATTCATATGGTATAAGCGCACGTGATAGGGTATATAGAATTTCAGAAAAGTGGGAACTTCCCGGAATATAGGCCCAAATGTGGACCCAGAGTGACCCAGCAAGTTTTTGAGCAATATGGGTATGAAATGAAAGGTGTTTCGCAGGCCTTCAACATAGAGTTATTTTTATTGTGATGCCTAGGCCAGGCTTCCAAATATGGGTCAAAACGTGGACCCGGATGACCCTTGAATGTTTCTAAGCGATATTGGTATCAAATGAAAGGTCTTGGTGATGACTTCAACATTAAACATTGTTATGCCTAGGCCGGGTCCCCAGATATGGGTCACAACTTGGAACCAAGTGACTCCGCAAAGTTTCAGAGCGATTTTGGTAGCAAATGAAAGGCGTTGAGCAGTTCTTCAACACATAAGGTAAAGGTAAAGGTAAAGGTAAAGGTAAAGGTAACTTACTTACTTAATTTGCTAGTATGTATATAATTTATTAGCTTGCGCATGTTGCTGCTAATTATAAGCGCGCGCTATCAAATAATTGTGTGTTCATATGATGTAAGCTGGTAATTACCGAATGATTACCACTGGAACATCAATCATCATTTAATATACATATGTAAAATTTTATAAACAAATATGCATACATACATACATATATGCTTATGTGTATTTTAATTAGTTGTTTACAAAAATGTACATGTCTATGCATGTATGTACATTAGGATGGGGCGATTCACTAACCTATATCGCGCCATCGAAATTCGGATTCCTCATTATTTTCATTTCTGAGTAGAAAACAATAACAAATCAATATCATTTTTCTGAGTAGAAAACTCCTCCACGACATTTGTCTAAAATTAATTTTGATGTTCCGGAATTTGTTTTTTATGGACCAAGACGTATTTTTGAAAATAAAAATTGGGCAAAAATCGACAAAAAAATAACCAGGCCAATATGCACATCGAATTGAAGCAGAATTTTTAGGGAACAACTCTTCGTTTTTTGCAGTTAAAATTCTGAAATTTTGGCTTTGAAGCATTTATTGTACACAAAGCGCTGTCAGCGAAAATCATCGATATCGAATGGCTATAACATGGAGATCCCATACCGCGATTTTGGGCTAAGGAAAAAAGAGTGCATTCTAGTTTTCCTATACCGGAAGATAAATTATTATTTTAAAATAGTGCTTATATATTGTATTGACCTATCTTTAAGAAATTTGCAACAAACTTTAAGATATATTGTACATAGCAAGAGATAATCGCGAAAATATGCGATTTTCGGCATTCAGCCTCCATAACCGGAAATCAGGCTATATCTCGAAAACAGATCATCCGATTTTAATTCTGATTTCACATATGGATTCAGCATAAAATTCTGCTTCAATTCGATGTGAATATTGGCCTGGTTATTTTTTTGTCGATTTTTGCCCAATTTTTATTTTCAAAAATCCGTCTTGGCCCATAAAAAGCAAATTCCGGAACATCAAAATTAATTTTAGACAAATGTCGTGGAGGAGTTTTCTACTCAGAAAAATGAGAGGAATCCGAATTTCGATGGCGCCGTATCGATTAATTTCCATCCATACAAATCGCCCCACCCTAATGTACATAGGTATGTATGTAAGCATGTTAGTTGCAGTTGCTTGCCGCATACACAGAAAACGGCAAGTGTTGCTACCCTGCAAAAAATGCGATCACTCCGGGATACATCCGGGACAACTCGCAAGGGAGCATGCGATTACTACCCATTTGTATCTCTTTATATGGGTTGAAGTGTTCTCTTTTGTTTGAGCATGTCCTATGAAGAGACTAATTGTACCCAGTTTGTACCCGAACGGGTAGCAAAAGCGCACAATTGTACCCGTTTTGTACCCGAACAGGTAGCAAATGCGACACATCCATTTGTGCGACTAATTGTACCCGTTTGATACCCTTTCGGGTACAATTCGTCTACAATTAGTATACATATGTACCCGTTCGGGTACAATTGGGAACAATTGTAGACTAATTGTACCCGAAAGAGAGCGCTCCCGGACAAATCTTTTTAGAGACTCGTCGCACACTTTTTTACAGGGTAACTACTAACACATAAACAACTAGGAAAAACTCAATTATTTTATAGGTTAAATTTTTTAAATGTGCCAATGACATAAAAAAATAAATGCATAGCTTATAGCTTAGCCATTGAAAATGTGTCAGTAGTGCGCCAATTTGGTTTGTTATAAACTGGAAGGCGTTTTGCAAGGTGGGCTGGTATTTCATTTGCGAGAAAAAAAGCAATTCAAAAAATATAAAACAACAAGGATATAGCTAGTATATGTTAGCATCACAGTCTATTTATGTATCAGAAAACCATTTATCATTTAAGTTTTTTTTTTTTTTTTGTAACCAGTAAATCTACTTGGCATTTGTTTTATTTAAATTTTTACAAAACAAAAAAACATTGACATTTTAAATGCGCTATTGAATATGGACAAAAACAATTAGGTATTAAGCAATAATTTAATGGAGATTAAAATTTGAAATTTTAGTGCCAAGCAAAAAAGGCAAAAACTAAACACAATAAAACTGCGTATGATGAGCTCATGCTACTGAATTAAAAAAAAAGCTTAAAAGCCGCCTTGCTTTCACATTCAACTTGTTTTCCTTTTAGAAATTTATAACATACAATTATAACTGTTTTTAATTGTCTATAATTTGTTTCTCTCATTTTCCACAGCACTCTGGTTTGCCGCTCTCCATCTCGGCCAAGGTACAAATCAATATGCATTTCGATGATATGAGCGCCTTCAGACAAGTCAAGCGTTTCAGTCATTTGACAGTGCCAATGCTGTGGTTTGATATTGTAAGTTTTTATTTATTTTATTTTTGAGAGCACTAAAGTACGTTTGACATCACTAAATTACGTTTGACATTACTAAATTACGTTTGGCATCACTAAATTACGTTTGACATCACTAAATTACGTTTGGCATCACTAAATTACGTTTGACATCACTAAATTACGTTTGGCATCACTAAATTACGTGTTTTCTCTGCACTTCTAAACCCATTTAAACAGATGATGCCCGAATTGCCGCCATCGCTTGAAACACGCTTCAATTTGTATCTCAACATTTTGCCCTACGTCGATATTATCGGTTATTGGGGCGGCCTAATAGTCGGCATTGCGCTGCTCGTTTATGCTGTAACGCGTGCCACTCTGCGCATGTCACATTTGACACAAATCAATAAAAAAATTTCTAACACCGATGGCAAATACAGCAAAGTGAATTTGTTGCGTGGTGCTAATAATCTGCATTGTAATGATGATGTTTATAAACCATGCGAAATGAAATTGTTGCAGCAACATGAGAAGTTGTCACAGCAGCATTTACATGATGTAAACACAAACAATGTGATTAGTCGACATGATGCTGCTGATGCAGCAGATGCTGATGCTGAAATGGCGGCTGTTGATATTGATTTGTTATTGTATAGACAACAACAGCGTCAGGGTTCGTTTGCGCTGGAATTGGAACCAACATTATCGGAAACGGAGGACGAGGAGGAGGAGCAGCAAAGTGATGATAGTAATGCCTCAACATCCTCTTCGCTATGCAGTCACAATTCGTCGTCATGTTCATGCATGTTGAAACAAACACGCCGGCAGCAGCAGCAGCGGCGGCGACGTTGTGATTTGATGATGGAAGAGGATGGTAATGATGGTGATGAGAATACGGAAAGCAGCAAATGCAGCAGTAGTGGTGGCAGTTGTGCGACGTTGCCAATTGAGGTGAGTTAGCTACATACATATCGTCGTTTAAAGTGCATTTTTGCGTAAGAGGTATTTTCATTTTCGAGTAAGGGACATTTTTGCCAAAAATGAGATTTTCCAACCCTGAGTTCCTGACGCTCAGCTCTATCGATCCATACCAAAACTTTGCAATTCTAACAACAAAAACGCATAATAACAGTAAATTTCATAATCGCTTATGAAGAGTATTGTTAAAATTTGGCAGCATTACCGCGTATAATTTCAGTTCATTCATACAAGCGAAGTTATATATTATTAGATAAATAAATTAAATGGCCAATTTATATGAAAGGGAGCAAAAGTTAAATATTTTAAACAAATAATATCAGGTAAATATCAAGCAGGTATTATTTTAAACAAATTAAATGAAGTTTCTAATTGGTAAGCTCTGATACTACGTTTTTTTGCTATAAACTTTGCAATTTTCCCAACCAAATTATGACTAAAGGTATCAAAAATTAAAAAAACAAAACAAGAAAGGAAGCCTCAGTTCGAGTGGAGCCAAATATTGTAAGCTTTCATAGTTTTTTTACGTTTGCTGGAAACACGGTGCAATCTATATAAAGCCCGTGCCGCATAAAGTGGGCGCAGCCACGCCCATTTTGAAAATTCGTATCAATAATCCGACTAAACGTATAAATATTCTTGTTATTATAAAATTTCATCCCTTTATGACTTTTACTTACAGAGATGTCACGTTACAAATTTCTGAAGGGCATTCGAGAAATATTTTTACTAAAAAGTAGGCGTGGTCATAAACTGATTTCACTAAAATTTTGCACATATACTACCGCAATTGGTAGAAATAAGTCCACCAATTTTCGTCATAATATCTCAATTATTTGTCGAGTTATGGGCTCCGAAATCTCGTAGATTCCTTTGTCTAATAAGAGGCGGTGCCACGCCCATTTTCCAAAATTTTTCTGTTTATGGTCTTCTCTCTATCGTGGTACAGTAGACGCTCACAAATTAGAACCACTTTGTTTTTAGGGTGATTCTAATTTCTGAAAAATTATAATTCCTGGACGTTTTTTTTTGTTTCAATAAAACCTTAAAATTTAAGTCAATTTGCATTGAAAAACTAGAATGAAATTTTGTCTTATTCAATTTTATTCCCAAAAACGAGAAAACAAACATATAGATATGCCTGTATACGAAATTTCATAAAAATATTTAAATCTGTGTATTATTACAACTGTGTATAAAAGTTAATTTATTACATTGCGATAAAAACATGTTTTTTGTAGGCCATGATTCTTATGCGAAAATTTATAAGACATTCAAGTCAGGTTATAAACCAGATAGAACACGGATGTTCGTAATCCAATCCACAAGTCACCTCAAAATTGCAAAAAGTAAATATCAAGATTTAAAATACTTAAAACAAGTGATGCCCTACGATTGTCATAGCTTTTATGACAATTTACCACATTTACCTTACGACTTCTCCAGCAATGTGTAAACAAAATTACGTTTTCTTAATTAAAAATATTAATTTTAGCTTTAAATTTAATATAAGTTTAAGTTTTGTTACTTTTTTTCTTTATAAAATACTAAAAAAAAGAATTATATTGAACATTTTGCCATTTCATAACCGCTTGTGCGTGATTTTTGTGCCAAATAAAAATTGCACAACCGCACATGAAAAAAAAGAGTCCTAATAATTCAATTTGTTTCTTTTTCTACACTAAGTTGATGTTTTAGCTAACAAACTGATCTACGTAACTATTTAAATTTAAGTTTGTACGCAGAAAGAAGTAACGGTTTTGAAATGAAACAGTTTTTTTGCTCTCCTGTAAAATTCAACCAATGTCCGCTACTCGAAAATGAAAATACCTCTTACGCAAAAATGCACTTTAAACGACGATATGTATGTATGTATTTGCATTTGTAAATATGTATGTAATAACAGCAAATCATTAAGCTTATATTATCTATGTATGTTCAATAACAAGCAATTTTTACTAATTTTTCCTAAAAAGTGTCATTTTTATATGAACAACTGTCATTTTTTAGGAAAAATTCGTAACAATTTTTTGTTAATGAACAGATCTAATATCTCTTCATTTATAATAATGCATAATTATTATTTAGTTAAAAATTAATAATATAAAGAAATTAATAATAGGGGAAAAAATTCCAGCAAGAAATTAATAAAAACAAAAAAGAAATTATTAAACGCCGCGCTCTTCCGACATGCCGGCACGATTGTTGTTAGTACAAATACATTTACATACATACACGCTCTTCATAAATGTGCAAATGCATGTAGTTATTAACTAATATGTTTGTATGTTTGCATGTTTACACCTTGTTTAGTATAGAGATTAAACTCAATGTCAATGGTAAATCGATCAATTTCAGCTAATCAAGGTGAGCTGCATGTGAAAATTATTTTTAACGGAAGCATATTGACGACAAGCGGTCTATACGCATAAACATGTTGTTGCATGTGTATAAATGTCAGTAAATGCATACAGTCATACATATATGTATGTACCTAACCTGCAAAAAAATTTGTGCTTAATCCCGAAAGAGATTTGTTCTGGATTGATCTCTTTCGGGAACAATCGGTCCACAATTAGTCTCCGCTTGTTGCCGTACGGGTATAAATGCAAACTAATTGTAGACAAATTGTTCCTGAACGGATATAAATGGACATTAATCGATTTCATCCCGAATGGCGATAAAAGTAGATTCGTTATAGGTAGAAATTTTACAAAAATATGCAATTTATTTGAAATATTGTATAACAATCGGTAAAACGAATTGAACACCCTTTCTTTTAATAAAAATTATGAATAATAATTTTAACAAAATGTTACCTAAAATATCCTTTGAAAAATTCTTGCATAATGCATACTCAAAATTTTTATTTTTTTATTTATTAATTGAGATTTTTTTTTTAAAAGTAAAACGTTATATAATCTTTATTTAAATGTACATGAAAATTTACAATTTTTTTAAAGATTGTTATAAAAAAATAGCATTGGCTAACAACTTTGAAAAATCTACATTTGTATCCGTTGGGGATGTAAGCGATTGATCTACATTTGTATCCGTTGGGGTTGTAAGCGATTGATCTACATTTGTATCCGTTGGGGTTGTAAGCGATTGATCTACATTTGTATCCGTTGGGGATGTAAGCGATTGATCTACATTTGTACCCGTTCGGGATATGAGCAATTGATCTGTATTTGTACCCGTTCGGGTATGCAAATAGAACAATTAGTCTCTTTAATAGGACATGCTCGAACAAATGCGATCAATTCACTTCATATAAAGGGATGAAAAATTGTATAAGTCGCATGCTCCTTGCGATTGATCCCGGACACGTCCCGGATTAATCGAATATTTTGCAGGGTAACTGCATAAGTGCACATGTATTTATTTACGTTTACCTATTATATATCGTCGTACCATACGAAAACTAACATATTTAAAATTTCTGGCGAAAGCTATCAATAAAAAAATTCTGTACGAAAAGTAGAACATTTGACTTTTGGCCGACGAAAAGTAATAAAATCGAGTTTTGGCTGACGAAAAGTAATAAAATCGACTTTTGGCTGACGAAAAGTATCAGTAATTATATACTGTTTTTACATTAAAATTGTTGTTGTTTAAACGAAATTGATAGTTTTCGTCAGCCAAAAGTGGATTTTATTACTTTTCGTCAGCCAAAACTCCATTTTATTACTTTTCGTCGGCCAAAACTTGAACTTTTTATTTTTCGTCAGCCACAAAAAATCTGATGTTAGTTTTCGTATGGTACGACGATATGTAGTACTAAAAAGTCAATTATGAGTGAATCCGTTGTTTAATTTTTTTTTTTGTTATTTTCGTATTATGTTGTTTTTAACTTTTATCAAAATCATTTAGCTTTCTGTTTCGCACAAAAAATGATTTGTTACACGCAAATAACATTTAATTTATTTGAAAAAAAAGACACGTTTTTGCTTGTTAAAATAACCGTTTTATCGCGCAGCGCATTTTTTCATAAACATTTAAGCCAAATTAGCACGTTTCTTCAAACATTTTTTTTTGTTTCGTTTTGTTTTGTTTTACACATTAATTAACTTCAATTGACGTGAGTCGCGCGCTGAAATTAATTTGTTTTCTTTCTAATTTGTACAACATTACCTTGCCCAATAATAAACCAGCGGCGGCAGGTATTTTGTCTATTACTTACCTTTTTTACATTTTTTTTTCTGTGTTCAAGAAAAAAAACAACAATAATTAAGTACATAATTTATGCTTATGGAAGATTTTGGCACTGAATTAATTTGCATTCATAAAAATGTAATATTAATGTGTTTATAACCTAATGTACATATGTAGATATATATCAACAAAGCTACATTTAAAAAGGGCTGTGTTTTGCTATCGCCTCTTATTCCCTAAATATGTACGTATACATATAAAGCAGCCAGATTTGTTAATTTTGTTTTTCTAACTAATTTTATTACATCTCGCGAAAGGTTAATGAATTTTAAATACATAAGTTGTTCGACAACTTTTATTTGTGAATGATTAATCACATTGGCTTAGCTTTGTAGTAAATTTCCAATACAAACAAAGTGTTCGTGCATAATTTAGAACTTTCTCGTCAAGTGCGAAGCCCTATTTAATATTAAATGGGGCATATAAACAAATGGAAAGAAAATTAAATATTTTCAAGGTCGGGCATAAAAATGAAATTAGAACAACAAATCGAAAGCGAATTTGAAACGAATGAAAAAAATTTCGACTAATATCAAACTCAGCAAAAGCTATGTGTATGTTGCAATGATTTTTATAAACAAACGCCAATTGAAATTGTTGCAGCAACATGAAAATATGCAACATGAAAATACGCAACATTTGACAGCGGCCAACAATTTTACTGCCCGAAATGTTGTTATTCAGTATTTGGCAGTGACTTCTTTATATATTAGGTCTGTTTCCTTTTACCTTGGACACGTGGTGACATAAATTTACTTACCATTTTCATGTCCACTTTTTTCAATTAAAATAATCCATCTTGTTTCATTTTTTCCTCTGCTCTTTCTTCTTCTTTGCTTTTGCATCCCGCCAGCAATATTTGCTAGTGGAAATTAATTAAGTAAAAATTAAATTCTTTCCCGCTTGCTGGCATCAAAGTACGGAAACACAAAATTAGTAAAAAAATATATTACATTGGATAGATAGTACGGAAACAGACATAAGTTCACATCAACACTTTGAAGTTGGCTGCGATTCAAGGCAGCGGCAGCGAATTTAGAATTTGGGCTAAACGGAGCGGTGCTTCCAGCTGCCTCTGCTGTATTATGTGCCGCTTCATTACAAACCGTAGTTTCTAAAAATCAGCTGATTTCGAAAAACAGTCGCTGCCACAGCCACAGCGCTATTGCAATTCCGGCTTTAGTCGAAATGTTGCTTGAGTCGATGCTGACGTTGCTGAGGCTAGTAAGCAAGCTGTTGCTAAGCATTGGTTTGTTGTTAAATAGAGAGCATTGACGTGTTATAAGCATAGTGACACTAATTTATTTTAAGAAAAAGTGCACTGCAACATAAAACAGTTTTTATGTGTAATATAATTTTACTTTTTATCAATGAGCGTAGACTTGTAGCTGCCTGTAGGTACTTATTATAAAATTAATTATTTTTTGCTTACGTTCTCTAAAATAAAATCAATAATGCTTTTTATTTAATAAGTCGTTAGTTATTATATACGTAGTAAAAAAATATAATATATAAACATCAATTAAAGAGTTAAATAACATTTTTTCATTGACTTGTAATATCAGTTATTACATTAGCGTAACTTATGACGCCTAGTGTATATGTATGTATTACAGACGTTTAATAGCCCTGCGCATAAGTTTTGCTTATTTTTGACAAATCAGGTCTAAAATAGGAGTACGCTAGCAGCGCTGCTTCTGTTATGCACTCACTTTGTCTGCTCCTAACTCTCTAATACTTATCTAAGCCTTATTTCGCTTGGCGGATAAGCGTTTGGAATAAAGTGTGCTCACAGAGAGAGAAAGAGTGCTCCTTCTGGCCTGATGACATCAACACAGGAAAATCTGCCTTATTTTAACCCTTACGCCATACAAATTTGCTACGCTTATAATATCCAGGTCTTATTTCGTAAGGGCACAGCCAAACGACGCAAGAAATTGCTTTCGGAAAGTGAAAAATTCAAATTTTTGTATTTGTTGCTTTTAAAGAAACAAATACAAAAATTTGAATTTTTCGCTTTCTGAAAGTAATTTCTTGCGTCGTCTGGCTGTGCCCTATGCCTTTAAATCTGATGTTTTAATTCTTAAATAAGGCTTACAGTTTTTGGTGAGAGGGTAGACTTAATGCATGTACCCCCACACACGCATCCCTTAGGGCCGTTTACTCAACCTCTGATTAACGATAACCGGAGAATAAAGGTCCGGTTAAGATATGGACTGCATTCTCGACCACATGTTAAATATATGGCTTGATGAAGTCGATAATCATGCTTAACCGGGCTTTAACCGTGGTTAGCGTTAATCAGAGGTTGAGTAAGCGGAGAGGTTATTTGCTCTAGCAACAACTTCTTATAAAACCGTAAAAACTAATAATCACTTAGGGCCGTTTACTCAACCGCTGATTAACGCTAACCACGGTAAAAGTCCGGTTAAACATCATTATCGACTTCATCACATCATACATTTATCATATGGTCGATAATGCAGTCAACAACTTAACCGGACCTTTATCCTCCGGTTAGCGTTAATCAGAGGTTGAGTAAACGGCCCTTAATTATTTTCTTTACAGACCTCAATTAATATTGACTTGATTGAAAGTACACAACAACAACAACAACAACAGCGGCAACAAAACCAAGCAAGCGCTGCCCTTAGCGTAGATGGCACGCCGTCAACGTCGACGTCAACGTCGCTTAAAAGACTGCTTTCATAGAACAGCAGCAAAAATACCGAACAGTATCGATAACACAGCAGCAACACATCGCAGCAATACACATGGTTGTGTATATGGCTTTGTTCAGAAACTTCGTTTGAAGCGCAACCTGCTTTTGTAATACAAGCAGAGCGTTAATAAACGTAAATTTGCATGAAGCGTCGCTCATCACAATCATCAAAAAATAATTACTGCCGCTGTTGCGTTTCATGCTGCGTTTCTGAACATACCCTATGTATTATATTGGTCAGCAGTGCAGTCAAACGGGTGGTGCCAAAACAACTAAAATTTATATAAAAATATAATATTTAAATACTATATATAAAAATCAGTTTGAAAAATATTTTATTTTTTATTGAATTGCGTATTAAACCTACATACTTATTTACCTACACATCAACTCAATCAATTGGCAAAAGGGTTTCAAGTTTAAATAAGCTACATATATACGATATACACCTACATACACAAATGCATCACTCTTTCCTTTTAATTACGCGCTGCTTTCCTTTTTTTCTAATTGCATAAGCAACATTTCGAAGAAAAAAACTAAAATATCTGTATATACATAAATATAAATTAAGTACCTCTAATTTTAATGAAAGTAGGCGCGCGTTAAGGCATTTTTTTTAGCTTTAAGCTTTATAGAAGTATTGCTCTTGTCATTATGCCTTATTTTTTGCTTACGTAGTTTTAGTAAAATTTTTATTATTAACAGTTAATGCTAAAAATAAACTTTTGTATAAAAAAAAAAACAAATGTATAGCATGCAAATACAAAACAGTTTTAGTTAGACAAAAATAAATGCCAATTTCTTTTTTTTTTTTTAATTGATTATCAGCTGTGATAATTAGAAATGCATGCATGCTTCAGTGAATTTGAGTGTTTATTGTACTTTATAAATAGTATCTGCATTACTTTAACTGTAAAAAATTAAAAGAAACTAACATTGCAATTGTATTTGTATGTAATGCAGTTAATTTACAAAAAAAAAAATATTGTAATAAAAAATTTTTGGTTATACATAAGTTAAGCTTAAAATAATACTACCTCCATGAGGTTCAGTTCTACCAAAATTTTAATATGCATATAGTTCATACTACACTTTTTTATTTACGAATGTTTTGAATTAAGTTTACATTTTGATCTTCTTAATATTATGCAATAATACACATATATACTATATGCAAAACATAAAAGTTGCAATTTTTTTAAAGAAATTAGTAAGTTTAGCTGGCATTTGGTATATACATATGTAATTATGTAAAATGCCAATAATTCGCGCTGTGATTTGTTATAGAATATATGCATATATACAACTTATATAATTCTATTATATACACATACTTTTTCTATTATCTATAAATCTATATGAGCGCGTGGTTTAATTGGGTACATAAAATATTACAATTTTGTATAATATAATGTAAAATACTATAATAGCATAATATTTAACGCACACTATAGTAGATCACATAATTGAAATAGTATATGATTGTATATACATAACTGTATTTATAACACTTTTTTAATATTTGTATACTCGAAATGCAATTGTGAATAAGAAGTTTACTTATACATATACTTACCTACATATGTACATTTGTATGTAAATAAGCACTTGAGAGTAATAGAGATTATTATTTAATTGTATAAATATGTACACAAATAATGTTTGGTAGAATTTGATTATTTATAAATAAATAAATTTTCGGAAATTCAAAGAATTGTATTTAATTTTCACAAAGTTAGGTATTCGGGGCTGCATTCTGTTCATTTGCATGTATGAACAAACATTTTTTGTCGTGATCGATCACTTTATAAAAAATATTTGGACTTAATCTTAATTTAAAAGATTTTACTACAAGATGTAAACTAATCGAATAAACTTTCTTCTAATATATACAATTTAACCATTTTTAGAAATTTTCATAAAAAATAGCCTTATAGCTTTGAATGAAAGCGATTAATCCACATTAGCAACCTTAGGGATGTAAGCGGTTGATCCCGAACACGTCCCGAATTAATCGCATTTCTTTCATACAAAATGTTAAATTAGAGTCTTTTTCAAGATGATAAGTAGATTCTAGGGTGTCTGAGAAGAGCTTTGTTGTCATATTTCTGACAGTGTGTGTGTTTCTTACCGAGGGGAGGTTTACGGCATTCGTTTATGAATGAACGTGTTTTTTTACTTTATTTATGAATGAATTATAATCATAAATAAATGAACTCTGTTGCAACATTTCCTCTCTCCATCATAAAATTCGACAATAAAATTGCCAATATTGAAAGAAAGAATACGGCTAAGAAAATACGAATTATTATTAGGCAAACAGGAATTAGTAGCAAGCAGCAGCTACCATGTCATTTTTTTGCCAGTTGGATAAACGGATCCACACAGGCGAAGAAAATACGAATTATTCCCGTCCAGCTATTAGGCAAACAGGAATTAGTAGCAAGCAGCAGCTACCATGTCATTTCTTTGCCATGTCATTCTTTGATTTGACAATGGGTCAAATCTCGCACGAAAAGCACCATCTAGTGTTGAGATTGTTAGCAAAGACACGCACAAACTCCAATATTCATTGACAATTGGCAACCTTGCTTACTTTTAACGCCAGATGGCGCACCTAAACATCAACAAGTGTCAGCAAAGTGTCAGTAAAAAAAAAAAAACAAAAAGCTATGCGAAATTTAAAAAAAAAAGAATTTTCAATTACAAATAAAATAAAAATTTAACAAATTAATTAAGCAAAAAGAAAGCAAAAACAGCTGAACAATTCGCAATAGCCTATTACAGCTAGCACAGTTGCTGGGCAAAGTGCATTTACAAAGCAGTTGAAATTTGGTAAAAGTTAAAAAAAAGGTAAATATTTATATACATAGGTATGTAAGTAACAGCAATAAAACAGCTGTTTATTGAATTATGTTTTGCTATTTTACTTTTCTAAAAGATAAAATATCGCCGGGGCAAAGTTCTTTCAGCAAACGCTTAAAAAATGTAAAAGCGTTTGTGCAAAATAAAAAGATTTGCTCATTATGAATGGGGGAGGCACGTTTTTGCTGATAAGCGCAACAACAACAAAAAACCCAAGTCAAAGCTGAAGCAAACTCAACAACAATTGCATGGAGCAGTTGAAACAAGTTTTGTTGATGGTTTTTGGTTTCAGTGAGACAACGGGAAGCATTGCAACTGGTTAGAAAAGTTGAATTTGGTTACGTGGATTGATTTTTGCTTAGCTTTGCTTAAAATTTATTAAAAAAAAAAAACTGAAGTATACGCTACTTGGTTTTAGTAATGCGATCAATGCTTTGATTTTCCTATATACCTATACTTACATACATATTTACAAAGTTAATCAAGTGTATTTAATCTTTGTGCTATATCTAATAAATTGCGGATTATGCAGCAAGGGCAAAGGTGAATATGGAATATATGTACATATGTATGTAAATACACTTTAAGTGGCTCTGAACGTAAAATGGTGTTGTTGGAAAAATTATCTAGATTCGCGTGGAAAATGCTGTAGGTATACACCCAGCTGCGCGATAAGGCTTCAAGGGTACATACATACGTACTCACAGCAGTCGTGTCTTAATACCAGGGACCGATTTTAATCGTTATTTTCATTTCTTCGGATGAAAAAATCATTATGAAAACTTCGTTAACAATAAAATGCAAGTATGCCGATACAATGATTTTAGCACATTCTATCCAAATATGAGCTCATCTTTATCCTAAAGATTTTTATTTTTTAAATTTTTAAATAACCATTATTTACGATTTTTATTTTTTCGATCAAAAATAATTTTTATTATTCAATTTAAATTTTTCCGATGAAACTTGATCGATATTTTATGATTTTTATTTTTTCGATCAAAAATAATTGTTATAATTGGATTTAAATTTTTCCGATCAACTTTAATCAATATTTTTTTATTTTTTCTCCGATCATAGTAAACTTTTTCAAACGTTAGTGAATCCTATATTTGATGGCTTGAAGTTGACGATTGTGCCAACATTGGTGCAGTTCTATTTGAGAACAAAATTTGCAAAAAAAAAAACAAGTTTTTAGAGTTTATTATAATCGGAAAAATTTAAATCCAATAATAGCCGCTTTCGATTCACAATTTCTCTGCTGGCTATAAATTACCTTCTGTCAAATTTATATGTGAATGCTAGCGAGCAGAGGGAAATTTTTATCGACCAATTAGCGAGTATGGCTACTACTCATTATGGGTTCAAACATTTTTGTTCGATCCGACCTCGCTTGTGTGATGGCGAATCGAAAACGACAAATAAAAATTATTTTTGATCGAAAAAATAAAAATCATAAAATATCGATCAAGTTTCATAGGAAAAATTTAAATCCAGTAATAACGATTATTTTTGATCAAAAAATAAAAATCATAAAATATCGATCAAATTTCATCGAAAAAATAAAAATCAAATTATAACGATTAAAAATGATTTTTTTTTATAAAAATGATAATCGTTACGGTCCCTGCTTAATACCGTAACTGCCGCTGCGGTCACGTTCTTCAAAATTTCCGGCAGGCGACTTTGCCATTATTTATAAGGGGGGATACTTAATAGCTTCTTCATATCAACAGTTGTAAGTGGTTGTTGTTGTTATAATGACACAAAATCACTAGATTTTTGGAAAAAGTAGCAGCAAATAGTCCCTGATTAATATTTGTTTGCTAATAACTTAAGTATTACCTAATTAAACACTCACCTTGTTTTCCAGCTTACTAACCAGCAGCGTATACCCATCAGAACCACTGAATACTGATAAGATAGACAAAATGCAGTTGTTAATGCGCCGGGTCACTATGAATTTGGTAAGTAAGTTCAAAATTGCACAAAGAAAAAAGTAAAATCAGCAATTTCTCCTACTTTTCAGACCAAAAACACTTTACCAACAACGCTCAAACTACTGCCAAACACCAACAACAGCGCTAGTGTGTCGGTTGCTGCACAAGAACACGCCTCAAACAACAAACGCTTCTATTCCCTACCGCATGGACCACAAAAACAAAATCTACTACGTTATCCAGCCTTTCCACTCAATGACACGCTAGAGAAATTTCTAAAAACCGTTGAACCACTGCTAAAAGAAGCCGAATTAAATGAAACAAAAGAAGCTGTAAAAAAGTTCGCAACCGGCGAAGGTGCTAAACTGCAAGAGTTGCTAGAAAAAGCGGCACAAAACGAAGAAAATTGGTTAGCAGGCAGATGGTTGCGTACCGCTTACTTGCAATATCGCGATCCAGTTACGGTTTACGTTAGTCCCGGCATGTCTTTCGAACAACAACAGTTTCTCACTGATGATGACTATTTGAAATATGCGGGCAAAGTGGTCTATGGCTTGGCGCGTTATAAACAATCCATAGACGCTGGTGAGATACCCATACTTAAAATGGGCAAACATGAATTGGATAATTCGCAATTTAGTCGTGTATATGGTACATGTCGTATACCGCAGCGGGGTGAAGATATGTTGGAGTATAATCCAAAGTCAGTGCATGTTGTGGTATTGTATAAAAATCATGTGAGTGCATGTGCAATTTGAAATCATTTTTTGTTGAGTTTCTCTATTTTCTCAATTTATTCTTGCTTATAGTTTTATAAATTGCCCATCTTCAACAATGATGGCATACCCATACACCACGAAGTATTGTCGCAGCAATTTAAAGAGATTATGCAAAGCGAAACTAAAAAAGGCATTGAATTTGGCATATTAACAACAGATCATCGTGACAATTGGGCGGAGGCTTATGAACAGCTACTAAAAATTGATGGCAATAAGGAACTTGTTAAAACAATACAAAGCGCTTTATTTACTGTATCGCTGGATGAATGTTTTGATGTTAAGGATGCGGAATTTTTCAATGAATTGTCTGGGCAATTGATACATGGCGGCGGTACGCGTTTGAATAGCGCCAATCGTTGGATGGATAAAACAATACAAGTGTGTGCACTTGCTGCGGTTCGACTTTCCATTAAGGAAGCACGCCACGAGAAAAATCACTTTTTCAGAGGTGTAGAAGGGCTCTCAACGATCTCAAAACTGAAATCAAAACTTACCGGAAGCTTATAGTTTACGAGATATTTGTTGTTAAAGTTGGATGGGTCCATAGATTTTGATTTCAGTTCTGAGATCCGTGAGTACCTATATCCCCCTGAAAAAAATTCATTAAAAAGTCCTTAATGGAAAATTTTCCGCTTGCTGCTACTACAATTGGCTACCAAATGCTTACAAAACATTTATTTTTCTATTTGTTTTTTGTTTGCTTCACCTTCCCTATTCTAGTTGATTTTAAATCGTAATGGCATGAGCGGCTTTTGTTATGAACATTCGCCAGCAGAAGGACAACCAATTGCCAATATAACCGACTATG
Organism: Urophora cardui; assembly: GCA_960531455.1. Lineage (NCBI taxonomy): Eukaryota > Metazoa > Arthropoda > Insecta > Diptera > Tephritidae > Urophora > Urophora cardui. Next base: position 121,225,713 of record OY482674.1, read on the forward strand.
TAACCAATAATTTGTATGTATAGCTGAGCGTGCGTATAAATGTTGAATTTTTCATTAATACAAACTCTGCCTTGCAGATACAATGACGCACATTATGAATTAGGCGCGCGTAGCAATTTTACTTGCCCCTGCAAATTGCAGCTGAAAAGTAATAAAAACCTAAATGCGCTTATTGAAAAATCTAAGCGTAATTTAGATGAATTGGCAGGCAATTTACATATAAATATTCTGCACTTCAAAGACTATGGCAAAGGCTTTTTGAAGAAGCAAAAATTGAGTCCGGATAGTTTTATACAAATTGCGCTACAATATGCCTATTACAAGTAAGTATTAAGCTTACATACAAATCTCAATTTCTAATCAATGCTTTTTTTTACACACCTTTTCCAGACTCCATCACTTACCCGCCGCACAATATGAATCCGCACATTTGCGTATTTACATTAATGGCCGCACTGAAACTATACGTTCATGCTCCAATGAATCATTGGCTTTTGCCAAAGCAATGTTAGATGATGGCGTTGATGCGCAGCAACGTGTCGCATTGTTACGCGCCGCTATCGATGGCCATCGTGAATACACCACAAATGCATTGCAAGGACGTGGCGTTGATAGACACTTGTTGGGTTTGAAATTAATGGCTATTGAGCATAATAAACCAATACCAGATTTCTATAAATCACCTGGTTATGTGAAGAGTTTAATCTTTCGTATGTCTACATCACAAGTGGCTACACCCAATTTGGCTTTTATGTCTTATGGGCCGGCGGTGGCTGATGGTTATGCATGTTGTTATAATCCACGTGAAATGGATATGATTTTGGCATGTTCCTGTTGGCGTAATAATGAAACAACAAATGTTGACACATTTACTAGTGTGCTAAGGCAGGTGCTGCTGGAAATGCGTGAGCTGTTGATTAAGGCCGGTGGACAAGCGCCAAAAGCTAAATTGTAAATTATGTTGGATGCAGTGAAAGTGTGGCGAAAGATTGATAGTTGTAGTTAGTGTAGAATACGTTGAACTGTAAGAGATTTTGTAAGCGTTTTTGTTAAATGCATATTTTAAGTGCCTTGATGAAATTTTTTTTTTTTTGATGAACTTGTTACTGTTAAAATTCCTTTGTAAAATTAATAATAAAGAAAAATGTGCAAGCACGCTTTACAAAATCTATATATACTAGTAAACCCGGCCACGCGATGCTGTGGCTTTAAATTATACTGTGCGACAATTTGAGGGTGGAAGACAACTTATTGCCACATTTGAAAATTTTTTGATATACCTTAGTTACTGTTTATTTTTATTTTCTGTGAACCTAGATTTTTTATACAAAGATTTTGACCAAGGATCCCCATAGTGAAGTTTTGTGCCGAATATTTTTCTAGACTATGGTAACCTTAAAGCGACCTCCAAAAGGCCATTTGGCGCGCTCCTCCTTTTCTTTCTAGTTCTCTTTCTCTTCCCCTTTCCCCTTTATTTGCGCTTTCTTTTCCCTTTATCCATTTTATTTTTCATATTTCCTCTTTCGCTTCCTGTCCTTCGCCATATGCGTCCCTTTCATTTTCCTCTTCCCTCTCCTTTTATTACCCATCTTCAGTGCTAGGCCTTGCATGACACTTCAAATTTAAAAATGAGATAAGTAAAAATTGATTATTGAACAGATGGCACCCTTTTTGTAAAAATTTTAATAAATTACTCAATATCAGTTCAAGCCCTTTCATATGCCACCTCAAATTGAAAAATCAAACAAACTATAGCGTAAAACTGAATTTTTGAACAGGTGGCAACCCTTACTCATCATCAGATCGAGCCCTTTCATATGACACCTCAAATTTAAAAATCAAACAAACTATAGCGTAAAACTGAATTTTTGAACAGGTGGCAACCCTTTTTGTAAAATTTTTATTAAATTACTCAATATCAGTTCAAGCCCTTTCATATGGTACCAAAAATTTTTAAATCAAATAAACTATACAGTAAAATTAAATTATCAAACATCTGGCAGCCCTTTTCAAAAAAAATTAAACCTTCCTGCACATCTACAGGTCAAGCCCTTTAATTCGACACCACATTTTCGAAAATCGGTATAACGGTGTAAAAGTTATGGTGCTTACAAAAAATCGCTTAGCGTAATATATATAAAGATATGTATGAATATACGTTTTATAAAGGTTTGGTATAAAGTACTGGGGCGCACCCTATTATATGCATCACAAACGAAAAACCATCTCCATCTTTTTTATTCCACCTATTTTATGACCAAATAAATTTAGTCTAAAACTTTCAAAAAAGTGGCACCTTTGCCTAAAAAAATTCAGCGAGTATCTTTCGTAAACTGCTTTAATTGTATACCCTTATTTTAATATTTAATTGATTTTTACAAATTTTATTGCGCTAAAAAAAGTGCAAGCAGGTGGCAACAAAAAAAATTTTTGTTTTGCAATGAGAATTTCTACCTTTTTTCAAAATATGCTATAATTTTTTTATTTTATTAATTGTCATATTTTTTTAAGATGGCAACCTTATTTGCAGCTATCGTCTTTCTTAAATTCCTTTAATTTGATAATCATTGTATTGAACTAAAAATTTTCAAACAGCTGGCAACACTAAAAAAAATTTGTTTTCTGAATTTCAACTTTTTTTAAGTCAGAATATGCCATAAAATTTTTATTTTATTTACTTGTCACATTTTTTTAAGAAGGTGGCAACCCTAGAAAAAAAATTTCAGCGAGCATCATTCTTAAACTCCTTTAATTCGATTACCATAGTGTAATATCAAATTTATTTTTACAAATTTTATTGCGCTAAGATATTTTAAACAGCTGGCAACCCTCAAAAAAATTTGTTTTGTGAATTTTTACTGTTTTTTTTTTTAGAAAATACACAATATATATGTACATATAATTTAAAATGCCTAAGGGAATGTTTTTTAAGAATATTTGCAGCGATATTACATATTTTATTGAGCTAAAAAATTTCAATTAGGTGGCAACTCTCAAAAAAGTTTTGTTTTCAGAATTTCCATTTTTTTTAAATACACAATTAACTTACCAATTAAGCTTTTAAAAAGGTGGAAAAAAATATTAAAATATATATAAAAATATTTGCTGCGATCAGCTTATTTAAGGACCTTCAAATTATAATATTTAATAGATTTTTAAAAATTTTATTGCGCTAAAAATGTTCAAACAGCTGGCAACCCTAAAATTTTTTTTGAAATGAAAACCTATTTTTTTTTTAATACGCAATATGTTATAATATTTTTATTTTATTAATTTACCTAGGCACATTTTTTAGGAGGCGGCAACTCTAAATGTTTTTTTTTATACTCAGCTGTACTAGTACACAGAGTATTATAGTTTTGATTTCCTAACGGTGGATTGTAACAGAATAAAATAATCGAGATAGATATAGACTTATATATATCAAAATGATCAGGGTGAAAAGAGAAATCGATTGAGCCATGTCCGTCTGTCCGTCTGTGCGCACGATAACTCGCGCAAAAATTGAGATATTTGATGAAATTTGAAATGTAAGTTGGTATCAAAACTGGGACGGATGGTATTGAAAATGGGCGAAATCGGACCATGACCACGCCCACTTCCCCTATATAGTAAAAATCGGAAATTTTGTGCCACGCCCACTCATTAAGGGGCAAACATTGAAAGTTTTATGAGTCATAACTCAGAAACCGTTGAAGATATATCGATGAAATTTGGTAGGCGTGATATACTTACTTAGGCAAATGTTTGGACGAAAAATTGCCAAAATCGGTTGACGACCACGCCCACTTTAATATATGGGTATTATAAAGTGACCTAATAAAAACATTTTAAGCGATATCTCTGTCAAATATAAAGATATGTCATTGAAATTTTATGGAAGGAGTTCAACTTAGGACATAAAACAAAAAAATGGGCGTGGCACCGCCTCCTTTTAGAAGCAGGAATATACGAGATTTCTGAGCCCATAACCCGACAAATAATCGATATATTATGACGAAACTTGGTGTATACACTTTTATTACTTGTAGTAATACATGTTCAAAATTTTAGCGAAATCGGTTTGACGACCACGCCCACTTTTATATATGGGTATTATAAAGTGGCCTAATAAAAACATTTTAAGCGATATCTCTGTCAAATATAAAGATAATTCATTGAAATTTTGTGGCATGGGTTCTACAATAGACCGGAAACAAAAAATAGAAAGAGTTTTTAGTGCTTAGCACGAAATTTTTATTTTTAATTCAATTTTTAATTTTTTTTTTTAAAATTGGTTTTTCGTGAAATAGCTATACACTCAACCTTCGCTGTAAATAGTTGTTGAATTTTTTTCCACTTACCCCAACAAAAAATAGAAAAATTTCGGAAAATGGGCGTGGCACCGCCTCTTTTTAGACAAAGGTATCAACGAGATTTCGGAGCCCATAACTCGACAAATAATTGAGATATTATGATGAAACTTGGTTTTACACTTTTATAACTTGTATTAATAGACACGCAAAAATTTATTGAAATCGGTTTATGACCACGCCTACTTTTTAGCAAAGATATTTCTGGAACACACTTTGGAAATTTGTAACGTGACATCTTTGTAACTGGAAGTCATAAAGGAATGAAATTTTGCACAAAGAATAATATTCATATGCTTAGTCGGATGACTGATAAAAATTTAGAAAATGGGTGCGGCTACGCCCACTTTATGCAGCACTCGCTTTATATAAAGTACACCGTGTTTCCATCAAACGCAAACAAACAATGAAAGCATGCAGCTGAGTATCTAATGTTCGATTCCACTCGAACTTAGGCTTCCTTACTTGTTTTTTGTTAAAAAATTATGCTGGTGTTATAGGAAACAATCCAAAAAGAAAAAAGAACGCAGCTCACATAATGAAAAAGCCCAAAATACATGCATATACATATCGTCGCTATAGAAGAAAAAAGACGCAAAGTGTTTTGTTGAGGAAAACTTTTTTGTTTTCAAAGAAAGACGCATTAAAAATATTTTTCGAAAGAAATACTTAATTTTTTTTTTATAACGAAGAAAGACGCTTTATTTTTTTTTACTATAAAGAAAGACGCATTTAAATATTTTTTAGGGAAGAAAGACATATTCGATTTTTATTTTTTCTTTGTCTATATTAATGCTAATGCGTCTTTCTTCGTCGAAATATTTTTTAATGCGTCTATCTTCGTCGACATGTTTTGTACAGCGTCTTTCTTCCCCGACATATTTTTAATGCGCCTTTTTTCGTCGACAAATTACTGGCATGCGTCTTTCTTCTTCCGGAGCGACGATATGCACTATGTACCAAACTACGAGTACATAGGAAAATGAGGATTAAAAAAACCGCAGCCAGCATTTTTGGAAAATGTTGATAAAAAATATTCAAATATCATGCTTTTGTAAAGGTTACCAATTTATTTAATACACAAATTTAATTTACAACAAGGCATGGCCCAGAGCATATAAGTACTTACTATGTATGTATGTACGAGTATAAACGCTAAACATTTACTAAATTAATGAAATTTTTTTTCTTATTTTTTCCACCACTCTTGCACAAAAAAAAACTCAAAAACAAACTCCTTTAGCTGCACCAGCAAACTTAATCCTTTTTGCAATGATAACACGAGCAGGATACAGCCGATTTAAATGTTATATTGCGCATACCACCCATGCAAAGTATGCGCTTTTGTACCTGCCGAAATTAAGCAGAAAATAATGTTAAAAAACTTTGTATGACAATTTAATCAACAACACACATCCAACAATTTATCAATAAATCAACACTCACTTCCTCCGATTCCATCATATTACAGCACTGACCCACCGATACAACCGGCTTGGCTTGTTTGAATACGCCCGGCACGGCAAGGCCCCATGGTATCGATGGCACTGCATACGATTCGCAGAAACCGCGACAGGCATTTGTTGTTATGCGAAATTCAACACAATCAGGTATTGATATTTTACGCGTATTGCCCACTTTATGACAGCCAGGCTTTAGCCATGCCTCTTTTGTGCGAGCAACACATATGCAAAGCAAAATTGTAAATGCTAAACGTAGCAGCAGCATTTTTGTGATTTATTTAAAAATTAATTAATTTAGAATATGTACCTAAAAATCATCACTTTTTAAACTTGCTGTTTGAGCTAGCGCTTATCTGTATACAATTTGCTTATTTTTTATTTGATTTCTTTTTTGCTTTTTTTTTGGCTGTCCACATGCAACAAATGTCAATTTCTCACTGCGTATGCGTTCAACATTTGCAACGGCTTTTATTCAAATAATGGTCATGAGGTCATATCAGCAATTGTGCGTATTTTGTTCGGCGTCTGCGCATAGCCATCCTTATCATCCTTAGCATCCTTATTTGTGTGCATTTGTACATGTGTATATGTACGACCTTATTTATATTAGAGTTTTAAATATTACTTGATCTATTAGTGTAGCAATTTTTTTGCGTTTTTTATGAATAACTCTTGAAATAAGCTTATTATAAAAGTCTTGAGCATATTGGCAGTGGATTTGATTTAATGTGATGTGATTTCATATGAAAAGATGTGATGTGATTTCATTTGAAGATATGTGACATTATTTGATAACATTTGATGTGATCTGATGTTATATGACATGATATGTTGTGTTAAGATCATACCTGGGTAATACTGACTAGTAATTGGACTATTACGTACTTAAATACTTTATATTTTGATCTTGAAGTAATTAGTCCGTACTAAGTACTTTCAGAATATTCAAGTACAAGGAATTGAAAAAGAATTGAAGTTTTAGCAAATGATTCAAAGTATTTGAAAAGAATTGAAAAATGTACTTGAATCGATGTTTCAATTCTTTTCAAGTATCTTCAATTACTTACAATCGACGACAGAAAGTCAAGATGAAACCAATATTTAAAAAAAAACTAGAGTGCGCCTATTGTCGAATTTCGACAGTTTTTCTAGATATTTGGGATTAAGATACGTTATATGTTTTCTTATAATTTTATTTATGTTGAATTAATTTTTTTTGGTTTTTTTTAAATTAAATTTAATTATTTATTTATGTTAAATTTCAAATGCATTTTGTTAAATAAACATAATTATGGACTACAAGCGACATGTAAAAAATATAAAATATCGTTTATTTTTGTAATTTTTTTTAAATATTGGTTTCAAGATCGTAAGTAATTGAAAGTACTTGAAAAGAATTGAAAAATCGATTCAAGTACATTTTTAAATTATTTTCAAGTACTTTCAATTCTTTTCAAATACTTTGAAGTATTTGCTAAAACTTCAATTCTTTTTCAATTCCTTGTACTTGTACTTGTACTTGAAAATTTTGGGAATGCCAGTACCAGTACAATTCCTTTAAAATGTACTTGTCACAAGTCGTACTGGCACTTGATATTACCCAGGTCTGGTTAAGATGTTATATGATGTGATTTCATTTATTAGATGCCATATGATTTGATATTATATGATATGATGTGATGTTTTGTGAAGTAATGAGATATGCTGTGATGTGATTTGATTTTATATGATATGATATGTCGTGGTGTTATATGATGTGTTGTTATTTGATGTGATGTGATGTAGAGTGAGGTGATTGGCAGTGGATTTAATTTGATGTATTGCGATGCGCTATGATATGGATAATATTATGTGATATGTTCCGAATTGTTGTGATTGGATTGATGTGAGCAGAGAACGTAGATAGTACGTTCTCTGGCATAGTTTTAGAAGTAGTTTTTCTTTGTGAGGAGTCAAGCAAAGCATAAGAAGATTAAAAAGCGCTTCATACATATGCAAAAATAAAGTTCAATTTCTCTAACGTTTAATGATCAAAAAAGCGCTATTTTTTACCCACAAATTTTTTTTTGAAACACACATAAGCCCTTGTGCTTCTCAAACATCGAGTCTTTTCAGTATTTTGTTTCAATTCAGTATAGACAAATATACTTGATGAATTTTTTTTTATCTGACGTCAATATTTTCCTTTCTTTCGGAAAATTAGTTATTTATTTTTTAAGATTTTTTTTAATACATCGCTTAATTTAGACTCTAACGCATCCGGTTAACTTGAGACGGAAGTAAAGCTTTTTTTAAATTTCAACAGCAACTGATTTGAGAGAAAAGTTTAAGAATTTACAAAGAACTCAACGTTCCAATTCAAATAGGGTAGCGAGCGAAACAAAACAGTGAAGAAAAAAAAAAGAAAAAAAAAGCGAAAGTGACACAGAAAAAAATTTTATATTAAGTATTGAACTCATAAAAAAACAAATTTAACTTATGTATATATTAGTTTAAAAGACATTGCGGATATATTTTTCAAAATTTCATTAGCCTAAATTCTTACGTTTGCGCTTTTCAAAGCATTAAGACACGCAACCGCTTTTCGAATCAACATCGCATGTGTAATATCTCAAAAAAAAACCAAGAACAATAAAAAGAAACAGGAAAACCCAGAGGACGGGAGCTGTGCATGATTAATCACGTTGAAACGAGCGAGTTACCCGTTAATGCATAACTGAGAAAATAGCGAATTGCACAACAATCCGTTAAATCAATTGCCAAAGCAGGGCGAGCTACTTATGTAATTGCCTTTGAAGATTGCCTCAGCTTTACTTAAGTACTTAGTTAAACTAAAAAAAAGAACAGAGAGCGAGGCTTATTTCCGTGGGGAACTCGCCGATAGCATAACCGATTCTTCAAATCGTGCACGCCCGAATTTTACGATGAACAACAACAACAACAACAACAGCAATCAACACATGCATGACGAGGGTGTTTTTGTAATGTCTGAAACAATGATGAACCAGGAACGCAGTGATGATGACGATGAAGCCGATCCATTAACACTTGAATCTCCAAAACATGCCGTAAAAGCTGGCATGAGCGATCATGCCCTACACGCACTCAATGAGCTGCGACGCAATAATTTACTTTGTGATGCGGTTATATCGGTATCCAATGAGAATTTTAATGTACATCGCGCGATAATGAGTGTGAGCAGTTCGTATTTTAGGTGAGTTAGTGTTTAGGTGGAAAAGTAGCACCTTGTATATTAAGTTTATTCACTTTTGGTGTATCGCTCTCCTCACTCGCCCCCTCTCCTCCGCTGTAGGGCACAATTTACTGGCTTCAATTCAAATGCAACACCTACAAAAAGCGATGAAAATCGTTGCGTACATATACCGGGCATGAGTGGTGCCATAATGGAGCAACTAATACAATATGCCTACCTGCGCAGGTGTACCATTAATGCAGAGAATGTGCATGAATTGCTTATAGCAGCCGATTATGTTGGAATGATTAGTTTGGTGAAGAAATGCAAGCAATTTCTGGCGGCGATGTTAACGCCCGAGAATTGTGTTAGCATAATGGGGTTTGCCAAGTAAGTTAAAGTGAATGTATGTATGTATGTATGTAAATAGTCAATCCTAGCCATCAACGTCAGTCAGTGAGTGTTCTTCGAAAAAAGGCGGGCAGTGGGAGAAGGTACATATATATGATGCTGGCAAGTGAAAGTAATTGCTGCTTAATGCACTTGACACACATTTTTTTTTGAAAAGCGAACATGAATATGCATGCCTGAATTTGCATGCATATTGTAAAAGCTACCACCAAAAAAATCATTAAATTGAGGAAGTAGTCTGAGACTAGTTTCGAAACACATGACTTTTTTTTTAAAAGTGCGCAGATACTGTGAAATCGATAAACAAAAATTGTTTCCACAATTAACTCGAAAGAGAGTAGTCGCAGTCTAGTTTCAATAAACTTAAAATTTTTTAATAGCCTACAAGAATATGTATGCGAATTAAAAAGCCGAATCATGGATCAAATCTGTTATGGACTAGGTCAAAATATAGTAGTTCGAGATTAGTTTCGATTCAAATGACACATTTTTGCAACGTAAAAGTTCGCAATATGAAATCGATATAGATATTATAAAATGAACGAAAAAAATGTTCCCGCAACTAAATCGAAAGAGGGTAGTCGCAGGCTAGTTTCAATAAACGACACATTTTTTAATAGGGTACAAGAATATGCGTGCGAATTAAAAAGCCGAATCATAGAAAATATGTGTTCTGAACCAGTTAAAAATGGAGTAGGTGGGGACTAGTTTCGATTCAGACGACACCTTTCGGTCGAACTTTCTTGATAAAAAATTGTTTCCACAACTAAATCGAAAGAGAGTAGTCATAGACTAGTTTCAATAAACAAGTAATTTTTTTATAACTCAAAAGTATATGCATGCGAATTAAAAAGCCGAATAAAGGAACAAATCTCTTCTGAGCCAGTTCAAAATGAAGTAGTTCGAGGCTAGACGACATTTTTATGCAACGTAAAAATAAGGGCGCAATGTGGAATCGATTGAAAACTTTTTTGTGATTAGTACAAAATGGACTAGTCTCAAATTATGTAGTTTAAATACGTTTTCAAGATGGAGTAGCGCGAGACTAGTTGCGCTTTAGACGAGACTTTTTTGCAACGTAAAAGTTAGTGCGCAATATTAAATCGATGAAAAAATTCTTTTGACAGTGATTCCAAAATGGCCTATTCTGAAACTAGTTTACATAAATTTTCAAAAGACAGTAGTTTCGCTCCGTGTGTAGAAGTCCACGTAAGTGGGGAAAGCTTCTGACTGCCATCCACCTGGGGGTGGCCAGAGCGATTCTTTTGCATGCGGAGCAAGCAGCTCACGACTTCCGCGCAGTGTCCTCTGGATAGCCACCGAACACCCGTTTGGTGGTGAACTAAAGTGAGAAGGCGACAACTCGACAAGGCCACTCCGACATATTCGGTTTAAGGGCTTGTTGAGGGGAATAACTGCAGCGTCTGTTCACCAGAAGGTGCGGCTGCGAGCGGGCGTCTGTCTTGGAGCAAGCGGCTCGCTATATAAACGTGTAACAATATACAACTCCCACAGGGCGGGTTGTGCGTCGGGCTTGGGACCCACCACGTAAAAATCCTATCCAATGAAAACAACAACAAAGCCTCGGATGAGACCACCCCTTTCTGATGACAACCACGGCAAACGTTTAAAGGACTATGATTTGAGGGTAAGCACCTGGAACGTCCGGACCCTTAATTGGGAAGGTGCCTCTGCCCAGCTGGTTGATGTCCTCGAAAGAGTGAAAGCTGACATCACCGCCATACAAGAGATGCGGTGGAAGGGGCAAGGCAAGAAGAAATGTGGGCCTTGCGCTATATATTACAGTGGCCATGCAGAGGAGCGTATATTTGGTGTTAGTTTTGTGGTGGGAAAGAGACTCAGCCGCCGAGTACTGTCATTCACGCCAGTGAACGAGCGTCTAGCCACCATCCGCATCAAAGCGAGATTTTTCAACATATCTCTCATCTGCGCCCACGCCCCGACGGAAGAGAAGGACGATGCGATCAAAGACACTTTCTATGAGCAGTTAGAGCATGCATACGACCGCTGCCCCCGTCACGACATTAAGATTGTGCTTGGCGATTTTAATGCCAGGGTGGGTAAGGAAGGTATCTTTGGCAGCACAGTCGGAAAATTCAGTCTCCACGACGTAACCAGTCCCAATGGGACGAGGCTGATCGACTTCGCCGGGTCACGAAACATGGTCATTAGCAGTACCAGATTCCAGCACAAAAAAATACACCAAGCCACATGGCTGTCTCCTGATCGAAAAACGCGAAATCAAATTGATCACGTCATGATCGACGGCAGACACAGCTACAGCATCCTAGATGTGCGCACAATCCGCGGTCCCAATGTCGACTCCGACCACTATCTTGTAGCAGCCAAGGTACGCACCCGCCTCTGTGCAGCAAAGAATGTGCCAACAGGACAGCAAAGAAAGTTTGAAGTCGAAAGGCTGCACATGACGCAGACAGCCAATGAATACACCACTCGGCTCTCACTCCTGCTCTCTGAGAGCAACCCTTCACCAAACGATGTATCTGAGGAATGGGAACACATCGCTCGTTCACTTCGTATCGCCGCTGAGGAATCTATAGGATACAAGCGAGCCCACAAAAACACCTGGTACGACAAGGAATGCCGCGATGCCTCGGAAAGAAAGAACGCCGCCTACAGGGCTACATTGTGTGCGGGCGCAACGCGAAGCGTATGGGAGCGTTATCGAACGGCGAAGAAGGAAGAGAGGCGCCTTTTTCGAAAGAAGAAAAGGGAGGCTGAAAGGCGCGAGTGTGAAGAGCTTGAGATGCTGGCGGGTAGGAACGATGCTCGAAAATTCTATCAAAAAATCAGGCGGATGACTGAAGGTTTCAAGACCGGGGCAAATTCCTGCCGGAATGATAACGGTGATCTGGTAACTGATGTCCAGAGCATACTTAGGTTGTGGAGGGATCACTTCTCCTCCTTGCTAGATAATGGCAACAGTGAAAGTGCGGAAGGAGAAGATGTACGACCCGAATCCCCAATAGCAGATGATGGTAGGCATGTTCCACCACCTGATCATGACGAAGTGCGAATAGCAGTAGCTAGGCTTATGAATAAGAAGGCCCCGGGTGCTGACGGCTTGCCAGCCGAGCTATTCAAACATGGTGGCGAAGAGTTGATAAGGAGCATGCATCAACTCCTATGCAGAATATGGTCGGACGAGCGCATGCCCGACGATTGGAACTTAAGTGTGCTCTGCCCAATCCACGAAAAAGGAGACTCCACAGTACGCGCCAATTATCGTGGGATAAGCCTCCTGAATATCGCATATAAGGTCTTAGCAAGTGTATTGTGCGAAAGACTGAAGCCTATCGTCAACAATCTGATTGGACCTTATCAGTGTGGCTTCAGACCTGGTAAATCTACCATCGACCAGATCTTCACAATACGACAAATACTGGAAAAAACCCATGAAGAAGGAACCGACACACACCATCTCTTTGTCGATTTTAAAGCCGCTTTTGATAGCACGAATAAGAATTGCCTGTATGCCGCAATGTCTGAATTTGGTTTCCCAGCTAAACTTATACGGCTATGCCAAATGACGTTGACTAACACCACCAGCTCCGTCAGAATTGAGAAGGACCTCTCCGAGCCGTTCGAGACCAAACGAGGTTTCAGACAAGGTGACTGACTCTCTTTCGTGCGACTTCTTCAATTTGATGCTGGAAAAGATAATACGAGCTGCAGAACTTAACCATACAGGAAGCATCTTATATCACAAGAGTGTGCAACTGCTGGCGTACGCCGATGATATCGACATCATTGGCACTAACACTCGCGCCGTATGTTCTGCCTTCTCCAAGCTGGATAAAGAGGCTAAGAAAATGGGTTTGGCGGTCAACGAGGACAAGACGAAGTACCTCCTGTCATCACACAAAGAAACAGCACGCCTTGGCAGCCACGTCAATGTTGATAGCTACAAATTCGAAACTGTTAAGGACTTCGTCTATCTGGGAACCAGCATTAACACCAAGAATGATGTCAGCACGGATATCCAACGAAGAATCACGCTTGCCAATAAATGCTACTTCGGACTAAGTAGGCAACTGAAAAGTAAAGTCCTCTCTCGACAAACAAAAATCACACTCTACAGGACGCTCATCGTTCCAGTCCTCATGTACGGCGCAGAAGCATGGACAATTTCAAAATCAGATGAGATGGCACTTGGAGTATTCGAGAGAAAAGTTCTTCGTAAGATTTATGGACCTTTACGCGTTGGCGTGGGCGAGTATCGACGGAGATTTAACGATGAGCTGTACGAGCTTTACACAGACAGCATTGTTCAGCGAATAAAGATCCAGCGGCTGCGTTGGGCAGGTCATGTCTTGAGAATGGACGAAGGTGCTCCGGCCAAGAAAGCATTTCTATCGAAACCCGCTGAACGCAAAAGAAAAGGGAGACCTCCACTGCGTTGGGAAAATCAGGTGGACAGCGATGCTGCCTCCCTAGGTGTTCCCAAGTGGCGCCATGCTGCACGAAACAGAAGCAATTGGCGCGCTCTGTTGGACTCGGCCAGAATCGTCTAGACGGTTAAGCGCCAATCAAGAAGAAGAAGTAGTTTCGCTCCAAACGATACATTTTTGCAACGTAAAATATGTGCACAATGTGAAATCGATGGGAAGAAATTTTTTACGCATTGAGTGCAAAATGGGCTAGTCCGAAACTAGTTTAAATACATTTTACAATTTGGAACAACGTACATACGAACTTTCTAAAATCGTTCTATAACCTATTTTCGCTAACAATCCTAAAGAGAGTAGTCATAGCAGATAGTGTAACCAAATCATGTCCAAACTTATTTTTACGCTATGCTGTGCTAATTAATGTGTGCATGTACGAGCAGAAGCAATATTTATTGAACAACCTAATTGGCTTGCGATTTCTTTTAACTAACTAGTTATCATTATTGTAGATGCTCATATTTAAATCGCTTTTTAATTCCGTTTCCATTTCTACATCTTTGTTCATGCACATATGTATGTATGTATGCATCTGCTTATCCATGTAGATTTCGCTTTCTCGACGATTTATATGCCAAAGCGCGAAATTATTTGCTACGCTATTTCATCGAAGTCGCTGCTAAAAATAAGGAGATACTCGAAATCGGCTTAAAGGATTTCTACGATATCATTAGCGATGATGAGTTGAATACACGTGAGGAGGACCATGTATGGAAAATGTGCATTAAATGGATTGATCACGACCCTGAGCATCGTAAAAAATATGTTGCACAGCTAATGCATGGCGTACGTTTGGGGTTAATGACACCGAAGGTAAGTTGAAGTTAGTTGTTGTTGTACTCGCTTCCATTCTCACTTTATTTTTAAATCTGGCTTTTTATTGCTTTTCTTTTCAATATCGCTTCATTTTTTTTTTCTTTTTCATTAATCTCCTTTTACATGCCTGCAGTGCTTCATCGAGGAGGTCAAGGAGCATCCGTATGTGTTGCAGTGTGAGGAAGCCAGACCGTTGATTGTTGAAACATTTAAATTCATGTATGATTTGGATATATTGAATCCTTCAGCAGGCGAGGTATTTACAGCAAAAAAACAAATCCTATTCTCTTTCTTTCCCTCTCTCTCATTCAGCTCATATTTATATGTGCACTTTCGTATGACATTCCCTCCCAAAAAGCAGCTCACCACACCCGCGCTAGCCATGCCACGTCTGCCGCATGAGGTCATTTTTGCTATTGGCGGCTGGAGCGGCGGCACCTCAAACGGTTGCATCGAAACCTATGATACGCGCGCCGATCGTTGGGTGAATATACCCGCTGTGGATCCGGCGGGACCGCGTGCCTATCATGGCACCGCTGTGCTTGGTTATAAAATCTATGCGATTGGTGGTTATGATGGTGTGGAATATTTTAATACTTGCCGCGTATTTGATGCGGTGCGAAAGACGTGGAAGGAGGTGAGTTGTTGGTGGTGGTGGTTCTTTTTTTGTCTCTAATTATTATTTTTTCAACTTTTTCTTAATTTTTTCTCATATCTATTTCCTTCATTTACTGCTTTGTTTCCTTCCCTTCCCTTCTCTTAGTTTGCGCCCATGCATTGTCGCCGTTGTTACGTCAGCGTCGCTGAACTTAATGGTCTTATTTATGCGATTGGCGGCTACGACGGTCATAATCGTCTAAATACGGCGGAACGTTATAATCCGAAAACGAATCAGTGGACCGTTATAGCGTCGATGAATATGCAAAGATCTGACGCAAGCGCATGCACTTTAAAAGGAAAAATTTATGTGACGGGTAAGTTTAAGTGTGTGAACGAGAGTGTGGAGTATACTCCATGATGTGCGGTGTGCGGTGGGTGGGGTTGTAAGTGAGGGCTGTTGTGCTTGTTGTTGTTGTTAATCTCGATGGGTCACTTTAACTGTCGTGCTATTAAAAAATTGCGTATTTACAGTTAATTGCTTTTTTAGCATAAAAATATGCATATTTATCTATTTTTATAAATAGTTGCATACTTCAAGGCGTTGAAGGGTGGCTTTTCTAAATGAGCACTTACTTGGGCTAGGTAAAAGGGATTTTGCTTGACCGCGTTGGTGTTATTATTTCCTTTTTGGAAGTTTTTTTATGACCGTCATGTTTTAGTGCGTAGTATATGCTGCACCCATATTTACCTGAATTAGCAGGTTCGTAACACACTGAAGAAGCGACGCGTTATATTAAAAAGATTTCGTTAGCTACGGTAAAATGATTTTCGGTATATTTTAGGCATGTTTAGGTATAAGTTTTGTATATTTTGGGTGTCTTAGGTAAAATTTTGGTATGTTTTCTGGATATTTTCGGTCTTAGGTAAAATTTTGGTATGTTTTCTGTATATTTTAGGTATCCTTTGGGTACAATTTCAGTATTTTTTATGTATACTAGCTGACCCGGCAGACGTTGTTCTGCTAAAATTTATTCCTATGAAGCCTAAAAAAAAGTCTTTGATTACCGTATTGCTAACCATTATCTTAGAGTCCATCTTAATGACTGCGAATAATGAAAAATTGTCTATTCTCTGAATAAAAGTTATAGTTATATTCGCCGCGACAAACCTACTTCCCCCGATCCCTATCTCTATCCAATCCCTATCTCTATTTCAGTCTCAATCTCAATCTTAATCTCAATCTTTATCCCTATCCCCATCCCTATCCCTATCCCTATCCCTATCCCTATCCCTATCCCTATCCCTATCCCTATCCCTATCCCTATCCCTATCCCTATCCCTATCCCTATCCCTATCCCTATCCCTATCCCTATCCCTATCCCTATCCCTATCCCTATCCCTATCCCTATCCCTATCCCTATCCCTATCCCTATCCCTATCCCTATCCCTATCACTATCACTATCACTATCACTATCACTATCACTATCACTATCACTATCACTGTCACTATCACTATCACTATCACTATCACTATCACTATCACTATCCCTATCCCTATCCCTATCCCTATCCCTATCCCTATCCCTATCCTTATCCCTATCTTTATCCATATCCCTATCCCTATCCCTATCCCTATCCCTATCCCTATCCCTATCCCTATCCCTGTCCCTGTCCCTATCCCTACCCCTATCCTTATCCCTATCCCTATCCCTATCCCTATCCCTATCCCTATCCCTATCCCTATCCCTATCCCTACCCCTATCCCTATAGCTACCTACCGGGACCTTCCATCAACATCCGGGCCCACTACTTTAGCCATCTCTGGGAAACAGCCTTAGATATCACAATGAAAATAGCTGTATGTGGAAGCCTGCTTAACGCTTTTCATTTGCTACCAATATCGTTCGAAAACATTCAGGGGTTCACCCTTTGACCCAAATCTTGGAACCCGGCCTAGGCATCACTATTTAAAAAGCTCTTTGTTGAAGTCCTCCTCAACAGCTTTCATTTGATACCAATATCGCTCGGAAACTTTCCATGGTCACTCGGTCCCACGTTTTAACCCATATCTGGGAACCCGGCCTAGGTATCGCAATGAAAATAACTTTATGTTGAAGGCCTGTTCAACACCTTTCATTTGATACCAATATTGCTCGAAGACTTGCTGGATCGATCTGGGTCCTCATTTAGGCCTGTATTCCGAGAAGCTTCCTCTTTTTAGAAATTCTCTATACACTACTATGTGCACTAACACCACATGAATATACTGTGAAAATTTCATAAAGAACGGCTGGTTACTTTGGGAGTTTGTAAAGGACACACATCCACAGATGCACACATACACACATACACACCGATTTTTCCAATTTTCGGACTTTTCCGGAGGGATTTCCCAAAATTTTCTTCCGTACGAACCATCTCCTCGAGAATACGAACAACTGACAAAAAATTTTACAGAAATCGGCCCAGCCGTTCTCATCTGATGAGGTTAGTAACATTTTTTACACCATTTTTATATATATAGATTTTAGGTATGCATGCTTTAGGTAAAATTTCGGGATATTTTTGGTATGTTATCTATAGATACATTGTCGGTATGCTTTGAGCATGTCTTGGGTATGATTCTGTTAAAATTTCGGTGTTTTCGGTATACATATTTTGGCTATGTTTTTGGAACAATTTCGGTATATTTTAAGCATATTTTGTACATGCTTTAGGTACACAATTAGTAGGAAAAACAAAAACGAGCACACCTCGAATTGGGAGAGAAGCTCGGCCATAAAACTAGTCAGAGTTATAATTAGGGACACGAATTTCGATACGATACGATACCAAATCGATATTTTTTGCATTTGATACCGATACTTTTTACTCGATTCTTTTGCGACGATATTTTTTGGTATCGAGTACTTCAACCACGGTATCGAACAAATGAGTACATTCAGTGATGGAAAATTAAAATTGTGTCATATTTGTCCAAAAAATTGTGCAACGCAAAATAGTGCCGAAAATCGGTCGAGTGTGCAGAAATGACAAGCTGCTTCCTAAAGGGCCGAAAATGCACAAGCACGAGTAATGTTCACTGGTACATATCGAAAAATAGGTCTGATCCACGTGATGAAATAATTGCAGGTTTGTGCTACTTCGTAAGGTTTTTTGTATGAAGTTGTATGAAGATACCCAAATCTGTTTATTGATTTTCATATTAAACGAGGCGCACACACCACCGAAACTTGCTTACAATGTGCAATTACCATGCGATAGAAATAATGGTAATGGGAGATATAGGATTATGTATATATTTTTCATTTTCATACGATAATTTGACGTTTGCAAATAAAAAATCGTCATTTCAGCGAAAAAATCGTCAATATCTTTTTTCTTTGTATGGAAAAGGATTTACGTCAAAATCAAAAGTTTGGAACCAGCCATGGCATACTATACCATGGAATTAGCACTAATACAGCGATATGCGTATGCATCAGGATGCAGTTTTATTGCGTTTTTGTTAACTTTCTGGAAGACGGTGCAACTTTAAACCGTTTTAATAAATATCTTTTAAATGGTGAAAAATCTTTTATTTCCAGTCCAATTAAAATTGATAAAAAATAAATTTCGCGCTAGCCACTAAAAAATTGCATTTCTTTTATTTCCGCTTTCGAATTCATTATCTAGAAGTCAGAACGCGTCGACTGGTACCTCTTTTAACTATTTTAGAGGAAATTTTAAGATTGCACCGCTTTCGATACCGATACTTTGAGTATCGAGTAGTTTAGTTTCGATATTATCGGGTTCGCGATTCTTTTTAACCGATATTTTAAATGAGTACCAGATCGATGCTTTTGATTCGATATCGTGTCCCTAGTTATAATAGCGCCATGGTATTACATATTATTGTATTTAGGTACACTTTCGGTATACCTGAGGTACAATTTTGGTATGTTTCCGGTATATTTTTTCCATATATTTTGTTATGATTTCGATATACTTTAGGCATGCTTGAGGTACAATTTCGGTATGTTTTCTGTATATTTTAGGTATGCTTTAGTTACAATTTCGGAATGTTTTGGTATGTTATAGAATAATTGTAGGTATGCTTGAGGCATGTGTTGGGTATGCTTGGGGTAAAATTTCGGTATGTTTCCGGTATATTTTGTGTTTTTGGTTACAATTTCGGTATATTTTGTACATTTTTTAGGTACATTTTCGATGTTTTCGTTATACATATTTTAAGTATGTGTTAGGTATGGTTTAGGGTATGTTCTAAGCATGTTTTGTGCATGTTTGAGGTGCACTTTCGGTATACTTTATGTACAATTTCGGTATGTTTCCGGTATATTTTGTACATGTTTTAGGTGCATTGTCGGTATGTTTTCTGTATACATATGTTGGGTATGTTTTCGGAGCAATTTTGTTATGTTCTAGTATGTTTTGTGCATGTTTTCGGTATACTTTAGGTACAATTTCCGTATGTTTTTGGTATACTTTAGTTATATGTTAGTAATTTTTAGAACAATTTCGGTATACTATTAACCTTTTCTGAATCAACAATATTTCTTTCAATCTTCCCTCCTTCAAGGTGGCTTCAATGGCCAGGAGTGCTTGGATAGCGCCGAATACTACGATCCAGCAACAAACATTTGGACACGCATAACCAATATGAATCAACGACGTTCGGGCGTCTCGTGTGTCGCTTTTCGCGGACAACTTTATGTGATTGGCGGTTTCAATGGCACAGCGCGTCTATCCACCGGCGAGCGGTATGATCCCGATACACAAAATTGGTCATTCATACGCGAAATGAATCATTCGCGTAGTAATTTTGGCTTGGAAATAATTGATGATATGATTTTTGCCATCGGTGGATTCAATGGCGTATCGACAATTTCACACACCGAGTGTTATGTGGCAGAGACGGATGAGTGGTAAGTTGGAGGGCAGATGTAACGGAGCACTTCTTTATGTATTATGCGCCCTTGCAGGATGGAAGCAACTGATATGAATGTGGTGCGTTCGGCACTAACATCCAACAACGTGGCCGGCTTGCCAAACAAACGGGATTACATACACCAGGAACGTGATCGTCTGATGGAGGAACGTCGTCAACGTTTGCTAGCGAGTGCAATGGCACGCGATCCCGAAACCGTACACGTATCGAATGACTCTCTGGAGGTACAAGACACAGAAGACACAGCTATGGATGATTATGGTAGTGCGAATGAAGAGGACGATGCTGATGAGGAAGATGCTGCTATGGGTGTGGATGTGGAAGCAGCAGAAACAGTTGCATTGGCGCCTGTATTAGAGCACCATCAGGAGGAAGAGGAGGAAATGCAGCAGCATGCCGATCCCAATCGACGTTTTCGTGTACAACTAAGAGCGCAACGTTTGGGAACTGGGCATGTGATAAGGCGACGAGCGTGAAGAATATGCGGGAATTTTGCGAAAGAAACAACAAAAATGTAGCTTGAAAGATTAAACAAATGGACGATAGGTAGAAAAGGAGATGTGAAAGAGAAATTTCGCGAAGCTAACCTCAAACGTTGAAACGTAACGTAACCTCAAATCGAAACCTCAAAATGAAACCTCAATTCGAAACATGGCCTCAAATCGAAGCATAACCTCGAACTGAAACATGACCTCAAACTGAAGCATACCTGAAATCGAAAAATAACATCAAATCGAAAAATAACATCAATTCGAAGCATAACCTCAAATCAAAGCATAACCTCAAATCGAAAAATAACGTCAAATCGAAGCATAACCTCAAACCGAAACCTAACCTCAAGACCGAATATGTCACAGCACACCGAAAGGAATTGGTGACAAACTACTCTGGATTGTCTAATATGCAAACAAGTGATTGAATAAGCGGAAAAATTTTAATAAGTGTAAATGCGAAGCGTGCGGAGTGTTAGAAATTCTTGCAGTTGAAAGCGTAAAGAATGCATTTTAACTTTTTTTTACATAAGTACATACATATAGGCAATATATTGACAAAATTTAATTTACTGATTTTTTTAAATTTTATAAAGTGAATATTTCAACAAATCAAAATTAATAAAAGTTCGGTAACAAGAAAATATATTGCTATGGACTAAAGCTGGGTATATAGGTTACTTGTTGATTAGGGCAGATTTGAGGTATTGGAATTTAACGCTTTTATCTAAGTGATTCTGATTGAGAAAAACGAGCTCAAAGTAGTGAATAATTTTCGTTTCACGACACCAAGCATACTTGCAATCGACAGATGGCGCTGTGATCAAGTCATGCAAAAGAAAAACGTTATAAGCGCAACGGTTTATTCAAATGGTATTACTATTTTTAAATTTTCTTTAAAAAGAAACACACGAATTTTCATCTTCCATTTAAATTGTAAATTTATATACAGAGACATTCAAAACACGCAAAGAAACAAATATAAACATGCACAAACATACAAATGTTCAGCTGCAGCCAACTCTTTTCACTTTCAACTCTCAAACACATTTTGGCATATGTATGTACATGCCCACTTCTTTGCACAGCGCTTGTCCTTGCTGTTAGATTTCCATAAAAACACGCATAGCTATACATATATGCTCCTTTTCTCCTTTTTGTCTGTATGCAGCAATCAAAACCTAAAGAACAAACCAAACGTATAAAAGCCGCCAACAATTAGCGAAAGCATGTCACTTCTTGTTTCATACTGCTAAAGTTAACAACTCGGCACTGTTTGCGCAGCCAACCGTAACGAGTTAAACCTGGAAAAGCGTTACATTGAAATGGTAAGCAAATGTTTATTTGAAATGTTTCAACGAAAAATATTTAAAAAAAAAACTGATTTTTTTTTACTTCTTTTTTTGTTTTGTGCTCTTACTCATTTACGCAGTCTATCCACACTTTGGCTTTAGTCGCTTTAGTTTCGATTTCAACACGCACGTTGACGCTGGGCCAAGTGCTGGAGGCACAGCCTGTGAATAGCAGTCCGACTGCTGCGCCACTTGGCTGTCATCAGCGACTCTACACATACCGCATTACGCAGGCGGATTTGCTGGGCCGCGAATGTTGGGATTATGTAAGTGTACGTTCGTGTTGGGGTCGTTGCGACTCGAGTGAGATTTCCGATTGGAAATTTCCCTACAAACGCTCATTTCATCCGGTGTGTGTGCATGCCACACGTCAACCGGCTGTAGCGATATTACGTAATTGTCATCCGGAGGCAAGTGAGGTGAGTTGTGTATTAACATTTTTTGTCTTGATTTTTTTTAAATACATATTTGGTTTTTTCTTCGTATTTAAATTTTTATTTTTTATTATTCTTTAAATATTTTTTTTTATTCTTTACATATTCGAATTTATATTTTTCTTTAATTATTCTTTATATAGTAAAATTTTATTTTTTTTATTTAAATATTTAAATTTTTATAATTTTTTATTTTTTTAATTTTTATTTATTTTTTTTTATTTTTTAAATACTTAAATTTTTTTTTTATTCTTTACATATTTGAATTTATATTTTTCTATTATTCTTTATGCATATATTTAAATTTTTATTTTTTTATTCTTTAAAAATAAATTTTTTTGTTTACTTTTATTTTTTAAATATTTAAATATTTTTATTTTTTTTTAATATTTATTTTTTTATTTAAATATTTAAATTTATATTTTTTATTATTCTTTAAATATTTAGTTTTATTTTTCCATAAATATATGTATAATTTTTTTTATTTTTTTTTAATATTTATTTTTTTTTAAATATTTAATTCTTTTCAATATTTATTTTTTTTTTCATATTTTTTAAATATTTATTTGTTTTATTTCTTAAATATTTAATTATTTCTTTTTTTAATGTTTAATTATTTTATTATTCTTTCAAAATTTAAATACTTTTTTACATTTTTTCATTATTTAAATTTTTATTTTTTTTAAATATATACATATTTAAATATTACTTTTTTATTTTTTTTAATATTTAATGTTTATTATTGTTTAAATATTTAAATTTTTATTTATTTCTTAAATATTTTTTTTTTTATTTTTTAAATATGTACTTAAATTTTTTTATTTGCATATTTGATCTTGTACTTTTCTTTAGTTATTCTTTATACATATATTTAAATTTTTATTTTTTTTTTATTCTTTAAAAATTAAAATTTTTTTCCTTATTTTAATTTTTTATTTTAAAATTTCTAAAAATCAAAATTTTTTTATTTCTTTATTTTATTCTTATTTTTTAAATATCTACATATTTAAATATTTAAATTTTTAATTTTTTTATTTTTTAATTGTTTAATTTTTTTATTATCTAAATATTTAAATTTTTATTTTTACCACAATGTTTTAATTTACCACAAATATTTTATTTTTTCATTTTGAAATATTTATTTTTTTTTTTGTAATATTTCTTCTTTTATTCTTTAGATATTAGAATTTATATTTTTCTTTAATTATTCTTTATATATAAATTTTTATTTTTTTATTTTTTAAAAATTAAAAAAATTTTTTTTTAATATTTTCTTTTATTATTTAATTTTTTTTCATTTTTTATATATTCAATTTTTTTTTTTATTTTTAAAATTTTATTTTTTTTTAATATTTAAATTTCTTTATTATTAAAATATTTAAATTTTTTTTATATTTTCAATATTTAAATTTTTATTTCCTTTTTTTGTTTAAATTTTTTTTTATATTTAAATTATATTTTAAATATTTAAATTTTTTCTTTGTTCACTCTGCAGGACGCTCGCCGTTATGAATACATGGAAGCGGGTAGTTGTCATTGCCATACATGTTCCACTTTGGATACGAGCTGTGAAGCGCCGGTTAATAATATACTCGATGAACGTTCCGGTGTGAAGGTGTTAGCTTTGACGGGATCGGATTCAGACGCTTTGGATTATTAAAATAAACAAAAAATGTATTGTGTTGTAGACTTTAGCATGTAAGATTATCGGTTATCATTATTGTCAGCAGCAGCTTAATCGTTTAAGGGCAGCGATGTGGGGCTTTCATACAGTTTAAAAAAAAATTGTGTTTGTTACAAAATGTATGCATTTTTAAACGTATTTTAACTGCAAATAAACTAAAAAAGTTTAAAAAAAAATAATAAAAATTTGTTAAATTATTACTTACTGTTAGCTATGGACATTTGCAAATGGTATTCTCATGTTGTCGTGGTCTTGGAAGTCAGCTCACAATATAGCCATTTAGAAACTATCTGTTAGTATTTTCCTTTACAAAACAAGCCAAATTTGTTTCTAGTTCTTCTTAGCAACTTCCGCCAGGTGTTTTATTTTTATCGGTATGTTGTTTTTATTAAATTTAAATTTTTTAATACAGCTACATATTTAATTAATTCCAATAATTTGTCTGCATAACTGTTTTTATTTGTATTTGTTTTTGAAGTTCTTTTTTTTTTTTGCCTTTTAATAAGTAAATTCTGCTTACTAAGCAATATGTGTGTCTTCGGTATTATTAGAAAGTTGTTGGTAGCAACTTAAATCATCATCACATTTTAATAATAAGTAATATTTAAAAAATAAAAATTACAAAACGAGCGCGCAACTTATAACTTAGATATTTGCTATGTGTGTAGAGGTATGTATGAATGTACATTTGAGTGCGCTATATAATATAATAAAGCCATAACGTAACTCGCGTCATTCATACAATCAATTTATCCATATTAGTTATAGATATCTATGTATGTATATAAAGTCGAACTACTCGACTACTAATTAGATTTAGCTTGTAAAAAATATTGTAGTCAATACACACTAAACTAGCTCCGTGTGCCAATTTCGTACAATATTGGCTTTACAGGAATTTTAAGTTGGAACCCCCCGTATTATTAGCTCGCACCGCTTGGAAGAGACAATAGAGCGCCGATATACCCAGACCGACACCACCGCCAATTGCACACTTTCGAAGACCAGCTGGTAAAAGTGGATTGGATTAGAATACAAATAAACATAGGTTGATTTATGTGAAGCTTTTTCACGTACATTCAAAGAAACTCCAAAGAAATACAAAATATATATGTACTTACCAGTCGATTTATATAGCAAACCAGTTGCTGTGCCGGCAATGACCGTATTGATATCATCATCCTCGCCGCGTACACTTTGCAAAAGTACACCAAATGCGGAATACATAACAGCAAGCGTGCCCAGCGTGTTCGCAGTACCAGAACCTTGTTTCATCACATGATTAAGCAGTCTAAGTAAAGAATTGATAAAAATTTAGTATTTGCAGATATTCTAATAATTGAAAATGATTCATTTACTGTGTCCGTCTTAAATTGCCAGTTTGTTTTAATGCCGACGTCACTTGCATGCCATTATAGAATCCAGCCAAACCACCCACACCCGCCCCAATCATTACAGAACTGCCAATCTGTGAGAATGCCAATTCGAAGCGTCCACGCTGTTTATTAGCACCTTCAGGGAATATGAATTCTGGTTGGGCTTGTTGTAGGAAACGCGGGTCATAATTTAAATATGGCGAGATTGGTGTACCGAATGCTGTTGTTGGTGTTGAAGCGACGATACTCGATCGATTTGAACGTGATTCATCTGAAAATTTATTGTCAGTTGTATTTGCAGAAAAAGTCGAAAATCATTTGTAAACGTAAATATGAATATGCATGTCATAATTAAATTAAAATGTGCATAATTTTAAAAATTAATTGCGTAATTCGCATTGCACACAACGCCGCTAAATAAGGCTTCATTTTTCACCGTTTTACTTTGTCTTACCTGTTGAAGACGACGGTCCCAGCGATAACGGCTGACTTAGGTAATCTTGGCTCATTGTGTTTATTGATTAATTTAATAATTAAACTTTAATTTTCTATAAGAAATTTGTAAATTTTCCCACAACAAACTACAATTTCATGTAATTTTTCTTCCTTCGTCTCTGACAATTGGAATGACAGCAAATGTCAAGCACATGTGCACAACTCAACGAAAATGTAGTAGAATAATTAAGTCACAATAAAGTTGTTCTCTCTCTATAAGGTTGTTCTCTCTCTGTGATTTTGGCCTGGCAAATTTGCCGAGATGACATAAGTGTGATAAATTTGCCGAGCACAACAACAAAAGACACGTCTTGTCAAATTTGGAGCTTCGGCAAATTTCTCATACCCCAACCCGTGATATGTGATATCATGAGAAAAATATCACGGGAAATGCAACCATGTTATTACATTCACAATGGTCTTCTATGAGAAGTGAGTTTGAATTTATGTTTCTAGTTCTTTTTATTTAAGTATTTTATTTTATTCAGATAAAAAATTAATTAATTCGAAATTGAAGCAAGCAAAGCAAAGCGACAACAGTTGTATAAAGAGTGGAAAGAATATGACTAACATGCTAGTTCACAATGAAGTCAGTTAGAATTTTATTTTCTTAAAGGTGGGCTCTCTCTGTGTGGCCAATTTCTCAAGATATCATGATATCTCGGCAAAAATATTAGACACAGAGAACAACCTTAATGTTGTACTATTGTGATTGGAGAAAGTTTCGATGTGAAATGATTGTAGCCATATTTTTTTTTATAATTGAAACAAATCTTGATCGTTACCAAATTAAGGGCCGTTTACTCAACATCTGATTAATTTAACCGCTGGTTAGTTTGACGTAAATTGTATGGTGAGCTGTCAAATAAATTGCTTAACCGGACAAAAATCTGTGGTTAAGTGCTTAACCGGAGCTTGAGTAAACGGCCCTTAACCAATTAAAGAGAATTGAGTTTTTTTTGCGAATTTTTAGATAGGTCCAGTTTCAATAAACCTGTAGGTGAAAGCGCACACGATTTCTTTTCTTAAGGTCTTTGCGAAACTCCCTAGAAAACCAAAAACTCAGGGTGAAAACAGAATCGGAACGTAACGACACGACATTGCGACAACGACGGCCTGTCAAAATTAAAACCCATGCATTCTTATGAAAGCAATTATAATAAAGACGACGCGACACGACGTCGTCCACCGACAAAATTACGTTGTCGTCAACTTAGGCCGATTTCTAATTTTGGTGACGACGACGAGCGGACGATGAGTTGCCACTGCATTATAAAATATGAAAATTTTGACAACTCAATAAATCTAACGAAACTTTACAAAAAAAGCAGAAGTATTTATACACAACCAAATGTAATAACAGTTTAAAGCATTCAATTAATAAATTTAACTACTTAATTTATTATTTTACATTAAAAAATTACGATCTGAACCAAAAACTTTTTAGCTGTGAATGAAAAACTGTGGCAGCAACGAGCCTTCTGTAGGGGTGGTCGTTGCCGCATTTATTATGTTTCAGTCGCTGGCTTCGCACCGACATTTTTACGTCAAGGTACTGTCGTTGTCGCAATGTCGTGTCGTTACGTACCGATTCTGTTTTCACCCTCAATAGGGGCATTTCAGTTATTACATCTGGGCCTGGGTCAAGATAAATTTTTACTGAAACAATCCGGATCATAATGAAATTTGGCTGCACTTGAAAAGAAGTAAGAAGAAGAAATATTAACAAACCATTTGTGATTTGAGAAAGTAAAAAACAAAATCAAAAATCATGGATCAAGAATTATTTGAGGTAAATTTATGTATATCTATGTGTATTATGAAACTAATTTATCTTATATTTTCAGTGTATGTTTTCTTCAAAATTACTATATATGCATACATACATACATACATATATACAAACTTTCACAAAAAACTCCATATTCTTAAAAACTACTCTATATACACAAAATAAAATTCAACAACACAAAAGAAAAAACTTAAAATAACTATCACGAGTATGCATACATACATACATACATATTTACATTTTTTTGTTTTTGGCCTGCATAAAAATTTTTAGCATCGCCATTTTTTCTTCGTGTCGTTTTTGCTTCAGCTGCTGCGCCTGTTCCATTATTTCCAACTTTTTGAAGGAATATTGCTGGAACACTCTAATTTTTTGCTCCGCAATTTCTTTCTTGGCCTTAATTTTCATGGCCGCAATTTTTTCCTTAAGAGCTCGAGCGCTTTTGGTTTTGTTTGGTAGCGTGGCAGCTTGTTCTGGTGGAGCAGGTAAATTGGACAAAGGCTGGCCGAACAGGTTGATGGAATGGCTATTTGAAATTACGGGCATGTCGCCAAATATTTCATCCATCAAATCTGAAAATGGAGCAGTACATGGTGTGGCGCCCGTTCTGTTGCTGTTGTCGGCGCTCAGATTAAAGTTTTTAAATTTGGCAACGAGCATCTCCACCGCCGTTGGTTGACCCTATAATGAGAAAGATCACCAGAAAAGTAATTAATAATCAATTTTCACTATCCTGCATCGGGAGTAATATAACTCACCAAAACACCCTGACTCTCCAAATCTAGAAGCACATTCTGCATGGCAAACCTTTTCCTCTTACGCTCTTGAACTCCTCCTTCCGGTCCATGTAAGCGGATAACAAAGCCTTCGTCTCCTCTCTGGTCCATGCCCTCCTTTCACTAAATAGTAATCGTAATTTATTTAATTAGGATTTGAGGTTTTTTTAATAGTATTACATTTATACTCACATTTTACGTGTTGCTTCCATAATTTGTTTTGTTTTCTTCACGGCGTCTGAATGGCAGATGCTACATTATCAATATATATTGACGAAATCCGTGGATCGCGATTCATATTGACAGTGTAGCATCGAGTATTGATGGATCGCGATCCTGGATCGCGAATTTTTAGAGCCTATACACACTTGCGACTCAATCGATTTGGTCGAATTGGACTGTTGTATTCACACTACTCCAACTATTTAGTCGAATCGGTGGCAGCTATTCACACTTGAGACTAAATAGTCGTGCGATTGACAATGACATAGTGTTGCCAATGTTCACATTTTACTCAGCAAATTTTACATTAGTGGTCTTCATATAAAGTGATGAAGTATTAAATTGTTAAAGTTTATCTGCATTCTTACATGAAAGCACCTTCTTGTCAGCTGTCAACTTGATTAATAAATAAAAAACAATAAAATAAACAAAAAGTGCATACATTGTTTGGCTTTGTTTCTTATTAAACTAGCAACTAGCTGTCAAGTAAATGAAAAGAGAAAAACGGAAGGAATTACGCTCATAAAGGCGAAACGAACAGAAGTACAAGAAACGGAAAAATAGTAAAAATCAGCCATTAATAATTTTCATGAAATTTCATTTTCATTATTTCTATTTTAAAATGCGATTAATGACATTTGAAGAGAACAACAATATCAAGAAACATATGAAAACGGAAGTAAATATCCTTAGTTAGATAATTCTTGTCTATAACTACACCATTTCCAGATGGATTTTAGAAAGCGTCAACTGGATTTTAGAAAGGGGAAATTGGATCTTAGAAATGTCAATTGGATTTTAGAAAGGGGAAATTGGATTTTAGAAATGTCAATTGGATTTTAGAAAGGGGAAATTAGATTTTAGAAATGTCAATTGGATTTTAGAAAGGGGAAATTAGATTTTAGAATAGCCAAATGGATTTTAGAAAGGGAAAATTGGATTTTAGAAATGTCGATTTGATTTTAGAAAAGGGAAATTGCACTTTAGAAACTGTAAATTGGATTTTCGAAAATTTATATAATTATTAATTTATACTTTCATACGCAATAAAGAATTTCTATCCGAAAAATTCTGTGTAAAATTTATTTTAAACGCACATTCTGTAATTCAATTCACGCTTTCAAAAATCCAATTTTGTTTTCTAAAATCCTTTTAACGCTTTCTAAAATCCAATTGACATTTCAAAAATCCAATTTCCCCTTTCTAAAATCCAATTGACATTTCTAAAATCCAATTTCCCCTTTCTAAAATCCAGTTAACGCTTTCTAAAATCCATCTGGAAATGGTGTAGTTAATAAGAAACGAACCTTTTGTTTTTAAACATTTTGAAAATATTAATTGAAATATTCAATCTCTACAATTTACCAAAAGTGAAATAAAAGTAGTGCTGTCAGCATGGCAACTCTTTCCACTACGAATATCACTGTTGTTGTTGTAGTCGTTCGACTAAATTGTCTCAAGTGTGAATACGTAGAAGGGCGCCTTGCTGATCAAGCAGTTGTACAACTGTTTCAGTTGGAATGAAATTGGGCTGCAAATCCAACTGTTTCAGTTGTACAACTAATTGAATGTAGTGTGAATGCTTCCATACATTCCCATGCAAATCAACATTCGACTAAATCGATTGAGTCGCAAGTGTGTATAGGCTCTTAGAAATTTTGCGATCCGCGATCCGGATCGCAATATTGACAATATGGATTGACTGTGTAGCATGAAAATTTTGCGATCCATCAAAATGCGTGTATATTTAGAAATTTAGAAATCCGCGATCCGGATCGCAATATTGACAATACGGATTGACTGTATAGCATGAAAATTTTGCGATCCATCAAAATGCGTGTATTTTTAGAAATTTTGAAATCCGTGATCTGGATCGCAATATTGGCAATAAACGAATTGAAAGTGAAAGTGGGAAAAGGACGGAAGTAAAATATTTTGAATCTCAGAGCGAGAAAAATATCGCAATATTCATATTGAACGTGTAGCACCAGTTTGCAATTCATCAAACCATCAATATGAATCGCGATTCAAATATCGCGATTCATATTGATAGTGTAGCATTTGCCAATGAAAGTATGGCCGACAGCTGCTTGTGTATATAGGTACACATATACCCCGCAGTAAAAATCTGAAATGAATCCCTTATGAATCACTGATGAAATTCATCTATGACTGAGGAGGTATCAGTGAATACTTTCATATAAAGACTGCTGAATTTTTTCATATAAATGGTTTGCTTTTTTCAGAAAAAAAAAACAACAAAGAATCAATGATCATTCAGCAGTGAGACAAATTTACTGAAGGGTATATGTACATATATATATATATGTATACATACACAAATGTCGCTTTTCAGTTCTGCCAAATCAAAAAACCACTGTGCTGCCAAATCGGCACGGAAAAAAGAAATCGAACAGGACGGATCATAAATTGAACCAGCAATTTATCTGGTTTAATCGAGCTGAAATCCTTGTTGTTGCATTTACATGCAAACATTTTTATCTGGTTTAGGATCACCGTATGTGAAACACGGCTAATATAAATTGACGTACAAGAAATGCTCAAGAAAAAATTCTTTTGCCATAGTTTCTTTTGCAGTACGCAGCGCTCAAGAAATTTGGTGCTTTCTCTACTACTATTTTTTTAATTTTTTTTTGTAGAAAAATTGCACAACTGAACTCTGGTTCTGCAAAGAAATAATTAATTTTCTTTTATTTCTTAAGAAAATTTCACAGAAGAGCTAAATAAATGCAAATCTCGGTGTATTGTCAAATATCAAATTATTTTCCCACTACTATTTCAACGCTCAATAAACAATACAAATTTTCGCCGGATTTCGCGGATCAAATAGTACACACCCCTCAACAACCCTAAAGAGAAATATATCCTACTAATCTACTACAATAATATTGACAGCGATTCAGCTATAAAAGACGACAACCCTGACTGTTTTCCCCATCTCTATCAGTTAGTTGTTTTCTGATGTGTTGGTTTTTTCGTATGTCCAGAATTATGAAATACCGTGAAAATTGATAGAAAGGAACAATTTTGTGTGGTTTCCTGTAAAAATTAAAAAAAAATAAATAATCTTAATAATTGAAAAAAGTTGCATAAAGACTCGGCCAGAAAGACAGTGTAACTGAATAGAAAATTCAAGAAACTGGGTTTCTTGACGATGGCTGCTACAGATGTAAATGTGAAGTTATCTCGTCTATATCATTTGGCACAAAAATTTAATAATTTCTATCTGACAGGTATACATTATATATATATATGCAAATAAATTTAATTGCTATATTTTATGTAGAAAAAAGCTGAACAATAAAATTTTGGCAAAAGAAAATTGCTGGTGACCCATTTGAAAAGTGTACTGTATACATATTGCAGTCATCGATTTGTGTACAAATGCATATTCATGTATGAAGGAATTCCTATTGGTAGAAGTGTACATATGTATTGTCCTGCAAAAAATATCCTTCGGCTAGTGCAGAAACAGTATGGTAGCAAAATTATCGATTTGGCTGTCGAACCGGGTACCTACAAATATTGAATTTAAAAGTCACGTTCAAAAGGTTGTTATGGGATACACCGTGGTCGGATTCTCTTTGCTAATTTCAAAGTTCCCAATTATTATTTTTAATTGCATTGCAAAAATTCCACCAAAACTGAAATTGAGAATACCACTCCTACGCCAAATTATACCCCCCTATACGTATTATCGATATACAATGCAGCAAAATCTATCGAAAATTTGTTGTGCTGTTGCATCGTGTCCTTCCGGTATCTATTGCAATTTGCAAGGCAGCAACAAAACAAAAAGATGTTGCATATTTGCATACATTTATATATATGTGAATGCATTTTTGCATATAAACTGCTGGCGAGTTAAGCTTGCATATTTGCAAGTGTGCTAAAAGTAATGAATGCAAAGAAGAAAAGTATAATTCATAGTCATGCATGCATATGCTTTAGTTCTGTAAAATACCGAATTCCATTTAAAATTGTTTTGAAATTGGGTGTGGCCGAAGAGTATAGCGAATTTTTGCATTTATACATACATCATACATGTGTAGGTATGTTTGTATGGCTGAATAACCACACAACACAAAAACAAATTTGCAAAAATGATAATTCTAATTCCGTCAGATACCTACTTGCGAATATGTTTGCTTAGTTCAAAACAAGACAAACCACTTCAAGATGTACTCAATGGTTCGAAATCGTATTTAGCGAATATGGCTAAGCAGTGAACTTATATATTACTTACATATGTATGTTAACATTCCTATTATCCAATACTTCGAATTTCGTTTTGTTTATTTCAACCGCATAAGCTTTTAATGCTCGTATGAATATGAAACCAGTTCACTTCGGTACTTAAATACTTGAAAGTCGTAGGACGTTTTTTTCTTGTCTACTTATGTAGGTACTTATGTAGATTGCAAAATTATTACTCTCTCCTTTCTCCCCTCTCTGTCCGTTATTACCTATTTAGAGATTAATTTTATTTTCCCAATCCATAATCTAATGCAGTATAATCTAATGCTAGATACATATGTATGTAGGTGCGAAGTTATATTTGGAATAGATCTTTTTCTACAATGAAACAAAAACAAAAATTCTTGTATGAATCTGCCGCTTATCTATTAAGAATCGTTAGCATATTGACGTATGTTTTATGCTGTTATCCACCCACAAGTTTTTTTTTTATTTTTTGTTTGTCCCTAATTTTGCATCCAATCGTTTCACAAATGTGTTTCTAGTTTTTGTTTTGTGTTCTTTGATATTTTCATTACTTAAAGCCCGCTAATAAGCAATAATTTAAATTATCACACTAAACAAGATTTGTTTGTTTTCTATTATTAGCATTTAATGGTGTCTTCTAATTTCTTGTATTTATTTATTTTTTTTTTTTCTAAATCATGCTTGATTTGAATGATCGCTTTCTATTTCATTAAAACGCACATTGGCGAAAATTGATAAGTAATTTTACACATACATACATACACTTATATGAATCTTATTAAATTAAATAAAAAATAAAAGCACTTTAAAATTAAAAAAATCCAAGCTACGCTGAGGCTGAGAAAATTGTTTACGTTTTAGGTTATGGAACTCCTTTTTGGAATGCTAACAAAAGAATAAAAAAAAAAAAAAAACAACAACAACAGTAAACCTCCTTTTCATTTAACAGCTGTTGTTTTTAGCGAAATCCCAGCAGTATTTGAGGTAAGGAGGTGCATATTCAATAGAATATTCATTATGAAAAATAGCCTGAAAGTAAGTTCAAAATTCATTGCTGAAAAAATAACTGAAAACGCAGTGAAGACATCAGGTGTACTGAAATACATGCTATGGAAGTTCTCCCTACGTATTCAGGCCTTTTTTCCTACAGAAACTCTCCCTTCTCGTTCGGCAGTTTTTAGGTAGTTGATTTTCGACGCCACCTCTATATAAAAACGAAAGGGAAAGTTCAGATATTAGAACTACATCTCTACTGAATATTCAGTAGGAAATATGTGCTGTTTTCCAGCTGATAAATACTGCAGGGATTGTATTGCTTTCTATGCAATTTTTATTTTATCATTTCGCACCTTTTTCTACATAAGGCATAAACACTTCATAGTTATTAGCTACGTTGCTGAGTCCCAGCAGTATTTATCAGCTGGAAAACAGCACATATTTCCTACTGAATATTCAGTAGAGATGTAGTTCTAAAATCTGAACTTTCCCTTTCGTCTTTATATAGAGGTGGCGTCGAAAATCAACTACCTAAAAACTTCCGAACGAGAAGGGCGAGTTTCTGTAGGAAACAAGGGCTGAATACGCAGGGAGAACTTCCATAGCATATATTTCAGTACACCTGATGTCTTCACTGCGTGTTCAGTTATTTTTTCAGCAATGAATTTTGAACTTAGTTTCAGGGTATTTTTCATATTGAATATTCTACTGAATATGCACCTCCTTACCTCAAATACTGCTGGGGTCATAATATTTGATTTTGATGACGACAAATTTGTCTTTGAGTATATATGTATGTATTATATACATAGTATGTACATATCAGAGATCAGCAGCGGTGCACCGCATTTTCTAAAGCACCGCAAAAATACTTACTTTTTAAGTGGCTCAAAAAATAAGTACCCAGAAAAAAAATTCACCGCCACCGCATTGATTGAAAACCTAAATGATATTGCGGTATTTAGTGTTGTTTACACCGCATACCGCAAACACCGCATAACGCAAACACCTTATACCGCAAACACCGCATATCGCAAACACCGCATATCGCAAACACCGCAAACACCGCATTTGTTTATTTGTATACTATTCAGTGTTGCCGGAAATTTTTCACACTGCAAAGGTATAGGCAATTGAAAATTCATTTGTACATAAATACATAGATATGTGTTACTGATTATAAGATATACAGCAAATTTATTCTCAAGTATTTTTTTTTTTATTTTTGTGTGCTTTGTTTTCTGTGGCAGTTTTTTGAATAATAAAATATTTTTCAATAATGAAATAATCAAAAATTCATTTTTGAAATCCAATACGACTAATAGGGCCATCAGAATGAATACTTTTCCGTCAAACTGGCAATCCGTTTAATTTACAACATAGTTGAATTAAATGTATTTAAAAGACGATTGACACATTCAGTACTTCAGCTTTGCCGTAAAAAAGACATCTAATTCAACTATGTTTCTCAGTTAAACGAATTGCTAGATTGACGGAAAAGTATTCATTCCGACGGGCGCATAATAAAATGTAAAAAAATAAACATGTGTATTGTTGTTGCTCCAATAAAATAACAAAAACTTTGGTTTGAATCAATGTATCGTAGCCAATTTTGTCGGCTGTGAAAATTGAATGAATGCCTCGTTGGAAAATAAAGAATTATGTCACAGACAAACAAAAATGTGTAAACAAAAGTTATGTGTATTACTAAGAAGCCATAAATGTGATTCAAGAATTTTAGGAAAAAACTCTATTTCATGTAAATAGGACATATTCTTATCTTGAAATTCATTAGTCAAATTATTTTGAATGTAAACAAACTCTGAATTTTAAGTGGCCCTTTCAATTAAAAAATTAAAAAAAAAACAATTCTGAGAGTTTTCCTGTACAGATATTCTTTGGTTAAAATCAAATTGTAATCAGTAGTATTTTTCATCAGAAATGCATAAGACGGTAAAAATTACAAACAAAAATCGCACTGGCAACATTGTAAATATCTCTATTTGGGAAATGCGGTGTTTGCGGTATGCGGTGTTTGCGATATGCGGTGTTTGCGATATGCGGTGTTTGCGGTATACGGTGTTTACGATATGCGGTGTTTGCGGTGTTGTGATATAAATACTACCGCATACCGGAATTGATCAAGAAAATGCGGTACGGTGTTTATTATGATCGCATATTTTGCGGTTGCGGTCATACTCCCACCGCATTTTTTATGAGTATACTCTAAATCACAAAAAATGTATCGCATGCTGATCTCTGGTACATATGTACATAAAATTGTATGCAATTAATTTGCTGCTCATATCAAAATTTTTGGCATATGACTTTGGCGCCTCAGCAAAGCCCTCTTACATATGGCAATACACATCAACATATCCAATCTTGCAATTAACAATTTTTTTTTTTTTCTATTTTTATTTTTGGTCTAAAGTTAGCCAAGTATTGAAAATCTAACGAGCGCACTTGTCGTTATTATTCTTGTTTTGGCATGTATACCTATACATGCAGCTGTACATATAAGCACATTTATTATATCTTAATTGCCTTGAACATGTTTGACATTGTGCAGTCTATTGAAAAGTTGCCACGCGCACATTTTGTGCATGTGCATGTATGTATGTATATACATGTACATATTTGCAAGATTCTTCATAATTGCTTGTTGATAATTATAATATACAACTTGGTACAAGTTTGTAAAGGACAAGGATGGACAAGCAATTTGACTAAAGGTGCTGATATTTTGTTGTTGGCTGCCAAATTGAGCCAATGCAATGCTGTTGTGGGTCGTAGTGAGTCCAAAAGAGCCATAAGCTAGCCACCCTTGAATTAGAAAATACTTAAGCTGATCAGAATATAAGCTAGAACAAAAAATTTGTAGTTGCAATGTAATCTAAATTGTCTAACAAACATACATAAGTTAAACATTAGGATTTTTCGATTCTAAGTTTTGTTGAGCTTTTTGGCCTTATTTTAATTAAAAAGAATGTTTTGTATACATGTATGTATTTTGTTTATTTATTTATTATTTCGCCCGACGTTTCGGTAAAACTCCTTTACCATAATACTTTTTGGTTGCTTGTTTTTCCGACAGGGTAGGAATATGATGTATTGTGGAACGATCTTCCGTCATCCCTTGTCAAGTTTGGTTTGGAGACAAACCGGTTTCGGCTAATATGCGCCATCTTCAGTGTCTTTTTTCGTTCCAAAAAGTATTTGACCCAACAGTTTCCGTTGTAAACAAAACTAATGAGAACAAATTTTTTTAACGCCCTTATTTTACAAAACGCAACGCGACGCAACGAGTCACCCAGAGTCACTTATTGTCGTGTTTGTATTTTGTATCTCTTTAGGTGACTGTAAGTGACTGTGAGTGATTCGAAGTGAATGTGTTACGTTTTTTGGTGAGTATGTTACGTTTTTGATATTTTATAAAACGCAAAGTGGCGCAAACAGTCACTCTAACTGTCAAAATAATCACTTCCTTTTGTTTGAGTGATCGTTGCCCTTAAATAATTTCAAATAAATATATTAATATATATTTAAAAAAAAAGCCTTCAATATGAGCCTTGTATCGGAACAAATGTAAGTAAAACTTCTATAAGTAATATATGTATATACTTATATATATACATATATGTATGTATATAAATTAACAATAAAAATATGTTCAAATTTTCAGGAATAGAAAAACAACAACATGCCGCCAATTTGATATTCTTTCTCATGAAATGGAAATGAATGTCCAAATTGCAAGAGGTGCTCCAACTTTTGGCGGAAGTCGGGCGCAGTTCGATGCCAAATGGGATGATATTGCATTGAAGCTCAATGCCGCCGGACCACCACATAGGAGCGTTAAAGAGTGGAAAAAGGTTATTTACATAATACATATATGTTCAAATACATAAATATATTCATACGTATGTACATATATCGAATTATGTTTCAAATACAGGTATGGACCGATTTGCGGAACCGGACAAAAAAAAAATATCGAAAAATTCTAATGCGCGTCGTGGAACTGGCGGTGGGCCATTTTTGGAAGAGGCCCTTACACCCTTGGAGCAAACTGTGGACCACATTGTTAACGTGTCCATATCAGCAACTCCAAGGGGTTTGCAATTTGGTGTCCCAAACGAATCGCCTCAAACTTCGCAACTCACACAACCACAAACTTCCCAAACGGATTTGCCGCAAACTTCCCAACCCCAACCCTTCGAAACTTCCCAACCCCAACCATCCCAAACTTCCCAACCGCAACCCCAACCCTTCCAAACCTCCCAACCCCAACCATCCCAAACTTCCCAACCGCAACCGCCCATAAATTCAGAGCCTGTTCAACCCAATGCTTCCCGAAGGCGAAAGCGAAAGAGGGACTGCCTATTGGAAGAGCAGGTTCAGCAACAAAAAAGGTTTGTGGAATTTGCTGAAACGACAACAACACGAATCGTGGAGGCTCTTGAGCGGCAAGCAGCAGCAACAGAGAGACTGTGTAGTTTAGTTGAGAGAAGTAATCTAGTTATTTAGTTTATAAGTTGTTTTTATTATTATTAGTATAATATAATATAATATAATATAATATAATATAATATAATATAATATAATATAATATAATATAATATAATATAATATAATATAATATAATATAATATAATATAATATAATATAATATAATATAATATAATATAATATAATATAATATAATATAATATAATATAATATAATATAATATAATATAATATAATATAATATAATATAATATAATATAATATAATATAATATAATATAATATAATATAATACAATATAATAAATAAATGACATGAAATGAAATATTATAATTTCCGTAATATTATAATGTATGTATGTATATAACAATGTATTTAAATTAGAATTTTTTTTAAATAAATAAATGAAATGGATGAAATATTGTTAATCATATATTTGATTTTTTTTTAATCAGTGGTTTTCAAGTTTTAAGTAACCTGACAAACCTTTTATACCATGTCTCCACATAACGTGTTTCGATTGATTCTTTCTTAATGCATAGGAAAAGGTTTTTGATTGACTCTTTGATTGGAATGACTATACTAACCATACCTCTTGCATAATGGCTATTAATTCATAAGACTAAAACATCTGTTTAATGATTATTTTATTTAATAGTATTCTTTTTATTTAGCCACTGAAAGGCTATAAAAGTTATTGATTTTTATTTTATATTTATTTCAACTATTTTTTTTTTATTAATACTAATATCAATATACATATGTACATAGGTCATCAATTGACAATTCTGAGGATGAGGAGTCCACAATACACACCTTCATACCATACGAAAACTAGCATTTGCAAAAATTCTTATATACATATGTACATATGTATGTACATCCATACGCAGAGGAAGTAATATGCATGTGCGAAAATAATATACAAATGTGCATTCATTCATAGTATGCACTAGTAGTGGGACTTTTTCGTGGGAAAAAAATAGTAGTATGTATGTACATGCATAATTTGGGAATTCCACTTGCCTTCGCGCAAGCCAGAGTACGTATATATATATGTACATACATATGTATGTACTTACAAAAGCAAAAGCATACATACATACATTCATTAACTATTCGAGAATAATGGTATTCGAATAGTACTAAACTAAACTGTCTGCAAGCCTTTGCCGGATGTCTCTTGCTTGCGATGATTCGTTACCCCCCGATTCCTCTTCGTATTCAATAATAGCATCACTTTCAACCTCTATCCATTCATCTTTATAAAATATACAAATGTTGTGGAGGGCACAACAGACATTTATAATTTGGGTTGCCTTTTCAGGCCTGTAATGCAACCCTCTTTCTCCAATGATACATCGAAATAGGTTTTTCAAAATACCGAAACACCTTTCTACGACGTTGCGGCCCTTGGATAATTTTTCATTAAAAAGCGATTGGACTTGATTCGCAGGACTGCGAAAAGGTGTCATTAAATATGGCATAAGTTGGTAACCGGAATCTCCTAAAGTAAATCAATAAACAAAATCAAAGACTGGAATAATAATGAATAAATCAAAATCTTCTATATACATATGTATTTATGTAAATACATATGTTTCGATCTATGATAATAGCTATAACAAGAATAATACATATAATAAAAATACAAAATTTATGAATGCTGTGAATAATCATTATTGATGCCGATGATCGCAACAAAATCTGTGTTACATATTTTGTTTATAGCCGTTGTTGTAAAATTGTTAAATTTTCATACATACATATGTACATACTACATACATATCTGTATATTTATTTATACAGATGTACCTCATACATACATACTTATCTGCATCAAAATTTTGATGTATGTATGTACATACCCACCAAAAAATCTTATTTTATTTTAAATCTGCTGTTTTAATTCTTAAAAAAGGCTTAGATTTTTTGGTGGGTATGTACATACATACATACTTATGTATAGTATAGTATATACATACTTATGTATAGTATACTATTCACTGCCCACTTTTTAAAATTTATCATACATACATACATACATATGTACATACATATTCTCAAATATTGCTAACACGGTACCTAATACTCCTCTCCTACTACAACTCTTACTCATTTTCAATTTTTTCCCTTTGTCTTACCCAAGAGCCAAGTATTTCGCTTGCCAGATTCGAACTGCGACTTGAAGTAATCATCCGCCCTGCTTGCACTCCAAACAAACGCATCGTGGTTAGAACCTGGATATCGGGCATCTACGTACAGGATATTAAGTGTGTGATCACAAATCTTAAAAACAAAAATACATCCATATGTATTTGATTGATTGGTAAAAATAAACAATAAAAACCACTTACTATCATGGCATTTATACTATAATAACCTTTTCTGTTATAGTATAAATGCTTTGTGTCCTCACTTGGGCATTTAATTTTCACGTGCGTTCCGTCCACACACCCAATTATGCCCGGTATCCCGCATTTTATATAAAAATGTTCTCTAGCCTCGTTTTCCTGTTGCGTTGTCATCTCCAATTTGATCCATTTGGGACAAAAATGTGTCTCAAAGATATTGAGGCATTCTGTTATGGCAGTGCTAACCATTGTCTGGGACATGCTAGATAGAAACTCGTTTCCAACGACTTGTTGGTAGCTACCCGACGCCAAAAATCGCAGAAAAGCAGCCAGTTTGTGAATTGTTGCTATCTTAGTACACCTACTCCCATCGTGCATATACCCCGATACCTCCTCCAAAATAATTTTGAAAACGCCTTTCGAAATTCTAAAGTTTCTCTTGAACCTTAAAGATGAATAAATTTTATCATAAGTGATTAGTTAACTCGTATTACAAAAGTGTCGCAGAATTTATAGGAAACTTAAAGCGGAGAATGTAAAATATGTATATATATAATATAATTTACATTCTCTGCTTAAAGGTACATACATATACATGTATGTATGTATGTACTTTTGCGTACAACACTCTTCGTGTTGGCGGCCTCCGGTGGGCACATTACATTGAATTCGACACATGCATATATGTATGTATGTATGTAAAGAGGTATATATATTATGTAAGTGTACAAATGTACATATGTATGCGCCTATTCTTTGAGGTAGCTCTCCTGTACATTTGTACATA
Source organism: Urophora cardui (assembly GCA_960531455.1). Classification (NCBI taxonomy): domain Eukaryota; kingdom Metazoa; phylum Arthropoda; class Insecta; order Diptera; family Tephritidae; genus Urophora; species Urophora cardui. Next base: position 121,267,501 of record OY482674.1, read on the forward strand.
TGTATGTATATATGTACATAACTCTATCTTTGAACTCATCTTCGATATACATATGTATGTACAAATTTAAATACTTTCTGGAGTAATTTGAACATACCAATCCTCGGTGTATTTGTATTTCGTCATATCATACGAAAACTAGCACTTTCAAAATTTATTACAAAGAAATTCTATGAAAGATTTGTATATTTTGACCCATATCTGGTGACCCGACCTAGAAAGCATAATCAGTAAATCTCTACTCAAAAGCCCTGCTCAAAACCTTTCGTTTGATACCACTATCGTCAGGGGAAAGACATCGCATTGCCTTCCTCATCACTCTCGCTGGTGTCAGATAAAAATCCTCCGATTGAAAACATCTATGTACATATGTACACATGTAAATAGATAGCAGTTGTAAAAATTTTTTAAATATATGTACATATGTATGTATAATATGTGTACATACCATTTATCCACAATATACGTAGGTACTGCCCAAGTAGGTGCTTTGTAAATATGTATGTATATGTATATTGTTTGTTCAAACAAATCGCGTATGTACATATTAATGTACATATGTACATACGTATTATAAACAAATTCGGTTGTTATTATTAATCAAAAAACGCGTACTACACACAATATGCACAAATTCTATGTTTTAGTAAAACCAAAATAAAATTCAAACAAATGTTTTTTTATTTTTGTTGATTTGTCAGCTGCCAATTTTCCAGGGTTAACCACTCAATAAAACAGTTCAATTAAAAAAAAAAAACACCAAAAATTACTAAGGAAATGAAGAAAACCAGAAAAGTGGTAAATAGGCTACGTAAAGCGTTTGACAATCGTCGTGACTACGCAACGGAGCGAACGAGAAAACGTAAAACCTTATAAAATACCAACTTTTAGGTGAAGGTGAAAGTGAGTGCACGTGAGTGACTGCGACGCAACGAGTCACGGCGTTTTGTAAAATAAGGGCGTAAATTTTGTTTTTACAATGATTCAAATAATTCATGGATTCCTTTTTAGGAAATGGAAGTATAAATAGGTTACTACAATTCAATATAATGTTGAATGTTCCACTATGTGATGATTGGATAGAATTTCAGGTTGATGTCATGGTTTGAATCCGGAGGAGAATATAAAATAAAGAAGAAAAATCAGAATAAGAAATAAAGATAGCAACCAGTGAATGATAAGAAGGAGGAGAGAAGAATAGGAGAACAAGCGGAGGCTACATATTTGCAGTTGGGACCCGGGCGGAGAGAAGATGAAGAGTAAAATGCAAACAAAAATTTATTTTTAGGTGAACATTTTTTCCAACCATATATATAGTACTTCTATATTGATAATATTCTATCTGTGCAATGTGTATGAATTCATCCAAAAATTTTGTGCAACTGGCAGTTCTGCGCATGCGCCTCAATTACATTTAATGTCATCTGTGAATATGTGTGACAAATACATTCAATTGAGTTCAGAGGCGTTTGAAAAAAAAATTGAAAGGCATCATTGTGTTCTAGGGGCTTATACCCCTTTGATTTTAGTTTTTGAATTTGTTTATAATTAATATAAGAAATTTGCCACATTTATTTTAAGATGCAAACTTTTGTGAATTTTTCTTATGAAAATTAGTGGAAATGTTCTAGAAAAATCTATTTTCTATGCACTCATATTTTTATGAATCGCGGCGGAAAGCGTTTCATGTTAAAATCCTGTGGTCCGATCCATGGGAGTTATATCAAAAAGTCGAATTCTGCCGTTTGAGGGTTATGTTTGTAAAGTATGTACGTTCGAATGCCGCCAACACGGTGAGTACTGCGAATTTCTAAACTGAATAACAGGACAATTTAGACAACGAACTTTTGGACACAGCAACATATGAGGACCAAAGTTCAGACTACGTTACTCTCCACAACGACCTCAACAGGGGACCACAGGTAATAATATAACAAGATGGATGGAAGAAAGGACTACGAACCAATCGCTATATGTTCCACATATTTACAGGCGGATAAAAGGTGGACGGGTGGGAGCTGCAGTGTTTCGTCCGGAGCATGGGATTAAAAAATCCTTTTTATTCCCGGACTACTGCAGTATCTTTCAGGCATTGATACGTATAGGCGATTCCCAGTGTAATCTCTTTTTTGGAAATGGTTGCTGCAGATTCGAATGTTTTTAACAACGTCGTCAGGCATCAGACCGCACGCATGCATCCATTGTTTGCAAATGGTTTCGTCTTTTGGAAATCTATTTACATATGTATATATATATTTATATAACCAATAATGCACTCAAAACGAAATACGTATGTAAAGCTATTTTATTTATTTTATCCCTTTTATTATCACAAATATAGCACCGCTTCGACATTTTTTAATTTTTTAATGCGAGAATCAAATAATAAATATGTAAATTCCCTATAATTTTTTTTTATGTGCCGTCACTGCGGTTTATTTTGAATTCATATGTCATTTTTCAAATTTGATTGCTCGGTTTTCTCTTTCTTTTTTTATATGTCTGTACTGTAATGTTGGCTGATAGAACTCGTAGGTATTACGAATATAGGAGTACTATATATATGTTTCCAACAATCTCCGTTATTGACTTAAATCTACAACGCTCGCACCTTTGAAACAACAACGGAGCGTTGTTGGGCACATTTCAACTGCGGAAAGTAGTCGATTTAACAGCGAAAGTCTTTAGATTTACAACGTTTTTTTTTCAGAGTACAAAAATCAAAACCAAGACTTTGAAAGCTTTCTGATAAACAAGTGATCGCTAGCTGACATTATTTTTTTTATTTTTTATTTACTACAGTAATGTGTAATGAAAGGTAATTACTTTTTTTGGGAAAAAGTCGATAATTGGGTTTAATTCCTCAATATTTCGATTTTGAACCATAGTGCATCGATGACAATACATACAAATCGTAAAAAGATTATCTCAGTAACAAGCTTTTAAAATAACGGTTAATGAACTTTCCCACAATCTCTATGGCAAAGCAAGCACATCTTTTCGCTTTCCTGTAAAATTTGGGTATTGGAAAATGGGCGGTTGTGCA